>CAUYQV010158777.1:0-22540 GCA_963574575.1 Galagoides demidoff | reverse complement strand
CTCACAGGCTTTTAAAACATGTAGAAAATAAGTAAGAAATATTCCAATGAATGAAAGATAGCAAATGTCAGTAATAAGTGAGACACATTTCTTTGGGAGAAATGGCTGTTAAAAAAAAAAATCCAGTCTGTGTATGCAAAGTAAGCAAGGAAATTCAGTCTGTTTTTCTTCTTTAAAAATTCATTACTCCTGGGCAGTGCCTATGGCACAGTGAGTAGGGCGCTGGCCCCATATACCAAGAGTGGTGGGTTCGAACCTGACCCCGGCCTAACTGTAACAAAAAAATAGCTGGGTGTTGTGGCGGGCTGTGGCAGGCTCTTACAGTTTCAGCTACTCCAGAGGCTGAGACAAGAGAATTGCCTAAGACCAAGAGCTGTAGGTTGCTGTGAGCTGTGATGTCATGGCACTCGTGGGCCATAAAGTGAAACTCTGTCTCTACAAAAAAAAAAAAAGAATTTGTTATTCCTAAAATATCATTCCACAAAATTGGAAGTGAACTCAAGGTCAAGAGAGGGAAGGGATGGGGAAGGAGCACACACATTAACACAAGAAGTAAATGGTGGGCAGTGCCTGTGGCTCAAAGGAGTAAGGCGCCAGCCCCATATGCCAGAGGTGGTGGGTTCAAACCCAGCCCCGGCCAAAAACTGCAAAAAAACAAAACAAAACAAAAGAAACCCAAAACATGGCAGCGCCTGTGGCTCAAGTGGCTAAGGCACCAGCCACATACACCTAAGGTGGCGGATTTGAATCCAGCCCAGGCCCCCCAAACAACGACAGCTACAACTGAAAAATAGCCGGGCATTGTGGCGGGTGCCTGTGGTCCCAGCTACGTGAGAGGCTGAGGCAGGAGAATCGCTTGAGCCCAGGAGTTGGAGGTTGCTGTGAGCTGTGATGCCACAGCACTCTACCCAGGGGGATAGCTTGAGGCTCTGTCTCAAAAAAAAAAAAAAAAAAAAGTAAAATGGTACAAACATAAGCGGTTTATAACAGACTAGGATCATACTCCCAAGATAGCAAAGGCTGATTGAAGAAATTCACCATTCTGCTGGAGTTAGGGTGTGAACTGCTGTGTGAAGATCAGCGAAGAACAAGTCACTGCCTTGGAGCAATCCCCCTTCCCATTCCAAATCCTGGTTTCTGCACCATACCTCCACAGGGAGGGCCTCTCATTCCACCACCCAGCCCACCTCGAGGGCCTCCAGGTCCCTGAAGGCGGTTATCTCAGCGTTCCCCTTCCCTGGCAGCTCGACTCGTCTTCTCTTCCACATTCAAGCGGACCTCACCTCTGAACATGATGGGCCTGTTGCTAAGGACCTTCTGAACAGGCTCAGAATCATCAAACACAACAAAACCAAAATTGGGTAATTTCCCACCACTATTGATGTGCAGCTCCACTACATTCCCATAATTTTGAAAGAAATCTTTAATTTCTAATTTGTCCACCTCATGAGCAGATTGCCAATGAAGAGTTGGTGACTGTCAGGGTGTCTTACAATTCTTCAGGGTTCAACATGACCTTTCTCTCCAGCCTCACAAATTGGTCTGGGGCCTCTCTGGGGAGGAATATTTATCCCTTGTTCTCACGCCTTTGATCCCTTTGAGGTCTCTGGTGGAATCTGAATTTCAGGCTTAGACTCTAGATGAGGCTATGAAGCTGGTACTTTAACAACATGAGGTGGTATTCCAGTAACTGGAACAGCTCCACTAGGTGGAAGGTTCTCATGGGTCACAGATGCCCAGGAAAAGGTCCTCAAGTCTTCCTGGACTGTCTGAGCTGTGTCTGCAGGTTCTGGAGAAGAACTCTAATGCATATCCTCAGGAGCAGTTTCTTCTAACACTGGCTCAGACTTTTCCTTTTGGATTTCAGGTACAGGTTCTTGCTCTGGTTCTGGTTCAGGATCAGGCTCTGGTTCAACAACTGGCTCCTCTAAATGTTCTTCCATGTCATTACTGACAACAGTCTGATCATAGGAAGTTCCAGAATCATCAAGAACCACCTCAGTGTCTGCTGTCTTTCTTCAGGTTCCTCTACTTCTTCTTCAGATTCCTCAGTGACAAAGCCACCAAAGACCTCATCTTGGTATTTGAAGATATCATTGTGAACATAGAACTTACTTGCAACAGAGCCCTCAGGAGCAAGGACAAATGGTCTGCATGAATCTCCTCAAAGCCTGGTTGTTATTAGAGAGAAGCCCCATCACTTGGACCACCACACCATCATTCAAAGTGGCATGAGCATCAACATGTCAAATCTTGGTGTGGCAGTTGGTAAAGTTTTGTGACATCGCTTTCCTTTGGATTTGTTTCTGCCCATAGACTGCATCTGCTGGCTTTCCATTTGAATCCAGTCCCCCATGGACATACGAAGAGTTCTTTCCATAAAATCTATGTAGCATGTCTGGGGCCTGGTTCAGCAGTCTATAATACTGTCTCATAAACTCCCACCTGGCCAGCAGGGGACTAGGCTTCTCCATTACCATTGCTTTGGTCAGTCCAACCTGCATGACAGAGCAGGAGAGGAACAAGCTTTCCTCCACTGCACTGAGAAAGGCAGAAATGCCTCAGGCAACTGCGTCCACACGGAGACAGAGTCTTACTATGCCACCCTCGCTAGAGTGCCGTGGTGTCGCAGCTCACAGCAACCTCAAACTTTTGGGCTTAAGTGATATTCTCGCCTCAGCCTCCCAAATAGCTGGGACTACAGCCCGCCACAATGCCCGTCTATTTTTTTTGTTGCAGTTATCATTGCTGTTTAGCTAGCCAGGGCCAGGTTTAAACCTGCCACCCTAGTTATGTGGCTGGTGCCATAACTAAGGTGCTATGGGCGTCGAGCCTATATCTCCTAATTGATACCAGTATTTCCATCAATTTACATGTTTATCACTATTTTAAAATACAGTTAGGTAGAGTGTGTAGTCCGTGTCTGTGGAATTCACTGGTCATTTTCTGAAACCTAATAGATGAAACTCTTTTCTTTCTTTCTTTCTTTCTTTTTCTTTCACCTTTTTTTTTTGTTGTTGTTGTTGTTGTTGCAGTTTTTGTCTGGGGCTGGGTTGGGGCCGGGTTTGAACCTGCCATCTCCAGTATATGGGGCCGGCACCCTACTTGAGCCACAGGTGCTGCCCCTTTTCTTTCTTTCTTTCTTTTTTTTTTTGAGACAGAACCTCAAGCTGTCACCCTGGGTAGAGTGCCCTGGCATCATAGCTCACAGCTACCTCCAACTTGGGCTCAAGCGATCATCTTGCCTCAGTCTTACTACCTTTTTTTTCTTTTGAGACAGAGTCTGTGTTGCCCTGGGTACAGTGCTGTGGGCATCACAGCTCATAGCAATCTCAAACTCTTGGGTTTAAGTGATTCTTTTGCCTCAGCCTCCCAAGTAGCTGGGACTACAGGCACCTGCCACAACACTTGGCTATTATTTGTTGTTGTCATTGTTGTTTAGCTGGCCCAGCTGGCTTTGAACCCGCCAGCCTTGGTGTATGTGGCTGGCGTCTTAACCAGTGTGCTACAGTTGCTGAGCCAGTTTTTCTATTTTTAATAGAGACAGGGTCACTTTTGCTCAGGCTGGTCTCAAACTTGTGAGCAAGCAAGCAATCCAATCACCTTGGCCTCTGGAGTGCTAGGATTACAGGCATGAGCCACTGCACCTGGCAGAAACTATTTTCTTTTAGCTTATAATTGGCTCCCTAAAACTTATTTATTCATTCATTCATTCTGGAGACAGTCTTACTCTGTCACCCAGGCTGGAGAGCAGTTGATACAATCATAGCTCACTGCAGTCTCTTGACTCCTAGGCTCAAGCGATCCTCCTGTTGCAGGCTGTCAAGTAGCTAGATACTATAGGGGCGTGCCACCATGTCCAGCTGATTTTTCTTATTTTTAGTACAGACAGATTCTTGCTGTGTTGTTCAGACTCCTGGCCTCAAGCCATTCTCCTACCTTTGCCTCCCGAAGTACTGGGATTACAGGTCTTAAAATTTAATAATGTTCCTGGGTGGTACCTGTGGCTCAAGGAGTAGGGCGCTGGCCTCATGTACTGGAGGTGGTGAGTTCAAACCTGGCCCCAGCCAAAATCTGCAAAAAAAAAAAAATTAATAATATTCTTTTAGAACTTCTTTCCTGCAAAAATCAGAAACTTGCTTTAAAATACAGTGTATATTTAAGATATCTGTTACATTCTCCCTTCTTGCTGGCTGCTTAGATGATTAGCAGATAAATGAATTTAATTCAAAGGATAGATATATAGAGGTGTCGTGCCTTTATGAGAGATGTGGAAACCTGGTTGGTCATTGGCAAATCACTTCACTTTCTGAGCCATGACTCGGCTTACATATGAGGACTTTGACCCAGATGATCTCCAAGCCTTCCATGCCTTGTGGTATTTCTCTAATTTTATGATGCCCTACTCCTTGTCTTTCAAGATTAGGTTTCATAGGCAGACAAATGTTGAGAGCCATGGGAACCTTGGTGGAGGCTATTTTGTTTTAAAGCAGAGTTTTTCAGACTGTTGCTTGTGATCTATTAGATCATTCAACGACTATTTATTAAATACCTATATGTACCTGATTTAAGCACTTTGGGTATACAAGGAAAATATATAAAAGCTAATGGTCTAGGCTGGCGCCTGTATCTCAGCGGCTAAAGCACCAGCTACATACACCAGAGCTAGTGGGTTTGAATCCAGCCGGGGTCTGCCAAACAGTGACAACTACAACCAAAAAAATAGCTGGGCATTATGGCAGGCGCCTATAGTCCCAGCTACTTGGGAGGCTGAAGCAAGAGAATTGCTTAAGCCTGGGAGTTTGAGGTTGCTGTGAGCTGTGACGCCATGGCACTTTACCCAGGGTGATAGCTTTAGGCTCTGTCTCAAAAAAAAAAAAAAAAGCTAATGGTCTAGTGGGAAAAGACACATAAGAAACAAAAAGTAAATACATAAAAATACTTGGTAGATAGGATGGTGGGTAGTTCCATAAAGGAAAATGAAGTGGGCATTGGGGAAATTGCATTTCTGCATAGGGTGTTGGGAAAGAGCTAGTTGAGGATATTTGAATGAATAGGTAAGAGAATGTTCATATCTAGGGAGGAACATTCAGGGCTGCGTGATTTGCACGTGCCAAAGCATGAGGATGTCTGCACACAGTAAGAACGCCTCAATCTTCACTTGCTTTCTGGACACTTACTTGATAGGAAAATGTCTCCACTCCTCCAGAGAAACGTCTGCCATTATTATATACTCAAATGAGATGAGCAGTATCTTAACTAACTAGCAAAACAAATTAAAATAAGTTCAAATAAAAATATCCCTATAAGAAGAATAAAAGGAATGCATCTATTCCGAATCTATCTTCATCCAAGGATTTGCTATAAAACACAAGAATTGGGTAGAGGGTGATCCAAGGGTCAGCGTGCAGCAGAAGCATGCCTGGCATGTTCTAGAAACAGCATGGTATGGTTGAAGTAGAAAGAATAAGGGAAGCAGGGACTCCTAGGAGATGAGGTTAGAGACCTGAAGGATGAAGTGCTTATTTAGGGCCTTGTTGGCACTATGAGGAATTTGATTTTTACTCTTGTTGAAATGAGGAGCTACTGGAAGGTTACAACGGGTTACCATAAAAAAGTTGAAAGTTCCTGTTCTAAGGCATTCGTATTATTGGCATATTGAGGTGATTTGGGTTTAGGGGTACATTCTCAGCAAGTGACTCCTGTTTGAAACAAGCTGTCTTCCTATAATCATGTTTCATCAGTCCGAAATTTGAGGAAAGGGCCCTTTCCTTAACCTTCCTCTCTTCTCTTATTTTCAGCTGTTTGCATAGGAGTTCTTTCTCGAAAGTACTAAATTGTGATTTTTTTTTTTTCAGATTTTGGCCAGGGCTGGGTTTGAACCCACCACCTCCAGCATATGGGGCCGGCACCCTATTCCTTTGAGTCAGAGGTGCCACACCTAAATTGTGATTTTTGTTTTCAGACTGTCTGTTGCTTAGGATTTTTTCAGACTTTTCTTCTTTCCCTTTTAACATTCCTTTAGCTTTGTGGCCTTGTCATCTAGCACTCAGTGTACCCACCCTACTTTCTTCTCCTGCCATCAAGGACTGCCTGTTTACCTGTATGTCTTCCCACCTACTCCTTCTGTGCTGTTCCTGTTGCTGGAGCAACTGCCTCATTCAGTGCACTCAGCATTCCTTTTACCACACTGTTCATTGAACTCTTCCTTCCCAGTTTTATACAATCTGAGGTCAGGGTGGATGCTATATAAGATGAAGATTAAATGGCTGCTTATGAAACTTCTTTCTGTTTTACCAAGCTTGCAGTAGAGGGAGGTTTTGAATAAGCCAGGCCATCTGATGAACTCAGACGACTAAATGTTGAGTCCCTAATTCTGTGGAATAGTGTCTTAGAGCAATCTGTTATAGCACTGCCTCTTAATTTGCTTTAAGATCTCTGTTGGTTTGGTGTGGCTTTTGGGATCCCTGGGCCAAAGGCAAAAACCTGGTAATGTTCCTGTTCTGGAAGATGATGTTTAGAAACACTGCAGTGCCAACTATCATGTTTACTTCATGGAGGGCTGGATAAACCATTGGATTATGTAAAGATCTCTTTATCAGAAATTTAGTCAAGCCCCTGCCAACCTCAGTCAGATTTCTAGATGAAGTATAATGAACTCATGTCTGTTGCTTTTTTCTTTTTTCATTTTTCCTTTCCTTTTCTTTCTTTTTTTTTTTTTTTGAGACAATCTGCTTTGTCATCCAGGGTGGAGTGCAGTGGCATGGTCATAGCTAACTGCAACTTCAAACTCTTGGGCTCAAACAATCCTTCTGCCTTAGCCTCTCAAGTAGCTGGGACTAATATCATCATGCACCACTGTGCCCAGCTAATTTTATTTTTTTTTTTTGTAGAGATAGGTTCTTGCTATTGCCTAGGCTGGTTTTGAACTCCTTTTGAACTAGGCAGTGTGATACTCCTGCGTCAGCCTCCTAAGTGCTAGAATTAGAATTACAGGTGTGAGCCACTGTACTAGAGGGCATGTCTATATTTCAAGGCAGAGGATTTAGCAGTGAATCATGTTCTGGGAAAAATAAATTTGTTCATTCATAGTTTATTTACGATGTGTCTTTGTTGAGCTTGGATGTCTACAGTTCTGATTCCCTGTAGAAAAGTTTCTGTTTTAGGATTGAAGATTATATTAGAAAAAAGAAGAGAAAGCTGAGGCTCTTCAGCTCCTTCTAACTCACATACTACAGATAGTTAAGAGATTACCGAGACCCTGAGCATGCTTGAATGGGACCCCTGTGGACTGTGACTTCCTAAATTTGCTCACTTTTTCCCATTTCCAGTATCTTGTAATATTCTATGAGTTGTATTAGAGGAAGTACAAAATGTCCCATGTTCCTTATAGGTCATTCTTTCTTAGAGCAGAAATTGTGGTGGGGAGAGATTTCCCCCCCACCAAAAGGACTCGGCTTTTGCCTGTTGGCTTGTGGTATGACACCAGCTCTGAGGTCTGTGAGTTGGAATGGCAGTACCTTGTCTGTGAGCATCTCACTGGTCTTACAGAATTTACACAGAAACTATGAGGAAAGTCATACAGTGAATTTTGGGAAATTATGTTAGAACCGTCAGGTAGCATCAGATGAATTACTTAATCGTGGATTTATAGTAATCAAGGTTTGTGGAGTCTGGTCTTGGAAGCTTTTTCAACTTCCTGTGTTGTGCTGGGCAGATAGTCCTAGTCATTTTCCCAGGAAGCAGCTGTGGCTTGTTGCTCTTCTGTTTCAAGGCTTTAGCCTTGGCCTAGTACTTTTTACAGTGTTCTTTTTATCTCACCAGAATAGTAAAGAAGTCCAATTGAATTTTTTTTTTTTTTAATCTAAGACAAAGGTAAAAGAAAAAATCCCAAACAAAGACCACATTAGTGAAAAGTATTTTCCTGGTGTTGTGGGGTATTGCTTTCCATCCTAGGTCTTTAGCATGCTGATCCTTGGATTGCCTTCTACCCAATTCTTGTTGTGTTTTACTGCAAATCCTAGGATGAAGATAGGTTGGGAATAGATGTATTCCTTTTCTTCTTCTTTTTTTTATACTCACCACTATACAAACGAGGACTTTTATTCATCTTAAAGGGATTTTTTTTTTTTTTTTTTTGAGACAGAGCCTCAAGCTGTCACCCTGGGTAGAGTGCTGTGGTATCACAGCTCACAGCAACCTCCAACTCCTGGGCTCAATTGAGTCTCCTACCTCCACCTCCCAAGTAGCTGGGACTACAGGTGCCTGCCACAACACCCAGCTATTTTTTGGTTGCAGCCGTCATTGTTTGGTGGGCCCAGGCTGGATTTCAAGTGCTGCTGGCGTCTTAGCCACTTGAGCCACAGTGCTGAGCCTTTATAGGGATTTTTAATTTGAACTTATTTTAATTTGTTTTGCTAGTTATCTCAAGATACTACTCATCTTATTTGATTATGTAACTGCAGCCATTACTCTGGAGGAGTGGAGACATTTTCCTTATTAAGTGTCCAGAAAGCAAGTGAAGATTGAGGCATTATTGTTGTGTATAGACATACTGAGTTTTCCAAGAGGAAATGAGAATGTCTTCTTTAGGGAATGTGTTGAGGACAGGAAAAAACATTTCGGGTATTGTTGGTAGAGTGGAACTTTGATGTTAGAAGGAATTGGAAACTCTTCTGTTAACAGACTTGGGCTATAAAAAGTGCCATATTGTTGGATTAGTTTTTCATTGATCCTATAGTCATCTCTCTACTCTCCACCTTGTTTTCTCTCCTCTCTTCACCCACAACATTCCAAAATGGAATCCTATTTCCCCAAGTATTGTTTGAAAGTCACCTGCATCACAGTTAACTAGAGTTGCATGTTAAATTCAGTTACCTGGGCTCACTTCCTACGTTGAATTAGAATATCAAGGGTGGGGAATCCTGAGAGTATACATTTTTTAAAAGTCCTTGATGATTCTTATACACATTGTACTTGGAACTGTGAACTACATAATTTTTTTTTTGTTTATCTAAGTTTTAAACTTTATTGCTGTGCTAGTTGACGTATCCTTCTTTATTTTCTTTAATTTTTCTTTTAATAGATATAGCAAGTATAAGTAGAATTCTGTTGCATATATGTATTGTATTAATACTGCATTGGAGTCTGGATTTTTGGTATACCAATCACCCGAGTAGTGTACATTATACCCCATAGTAATTTTTCATCCCTCAATTCTTTCTGCCCTTCCCCCTTTTGAGTCTCTAATGCCCTCTGTACCATTCTGTGTATCCTGTGAGAACATGTGATGTTTATTTTTCTGTTCCTGAGATATTTTTCACTTAGGATAATGGCCTCCAATTCCAAGGAAGTTGCTGCGGAAGCTGTTTATTCTTTCTTGTTGCTGAGTAGTACTCCGTGGGACACATATCTCACCTTTTCTCAGTCCACTTATCAGTTAATGGGAACTACAGAATCTTTGACATTATCTTTGTATCTTGACTTTGAGGGCAAACTGCTTCTAATCTTCTCCCTAGCTAACTCGATCTCCTTGTCAGTCTCACTAGAAATGGTCAGCTGCGGAACACCTGCTGAGTAATTATAGTTAATGTAACTCACTTTGTGGATTTTTGGTGTGAAGGAATTAAATTTTGTACCAGAACACGAAGTATTCAGTGTTGTTAACTGCTGATAGCATCCCTGAACATTCTAGGAGCAAGATTCCTATGCACCGTGTTTGGGTAAGGGGTCAGAGTTCCCTGCCCAGAAGCATAGGCAGGAGAAAAGCTGGTTACTTTCTTGGAGCCCACAGGCTGTAAAGTGCAACCAGATTGCACATGGAGAGTTAAGGAGCTTGGGTGGGGACGGGATAGGCTCAAATGCCTGTTCTGGGCAGACTCCTCTATAGGCCTGACTAGAATGGGCAGAAGAAGTTCCTGATAACTGATGGAAAGGCATTTGCCAGAGATTCCAGCTTTCTTGTCAGGGCTGTCTGAGCTGATGCCAACCCCTCTGCTATGGCTGGTGGGGCTGGCCAAGTTTGTTTCCAACCCCCACTTTTAGTCATCATACAGATGCTGGTTTATTTGCAGACTCCATGCAGATCTTAGATTGAAAGCCTTTCGTTGTTTCTGAGCTCTGTGTTTAGATGACACCACATGTCTGTGGCAGCCAGGGCACCCTCGAAAGGAAATGCCTAGGTTCTTAACAGCCCTCTCATTCATCCTCTATGCAGGTGAATGTGGCCTGTGTTTAGGACCCTTACAAGAACATTCTCTGCAAGAGTTCTGACTTGGTGCCTGAATGGATACCACGCTTCTTCTTGATTTCTGGAATGCTAGAGATGGTTTTCTAAGTCTCTTTTCTCTTCATTTCATTCCAATAAGAGGATTAGAGGCTATTTTGCCCAAGTGTTGTTTCCATACATAGCTGTAATATCAGAGCATTCTTTTGGGGAGAAGACTTGTTCAGTGGACACAGGACTAACTATGGCTGGTGTTGGTCCAGGCCATTTCTATAACCAGGCTATGTTGGTAGCTATCCTGCAACATGGTTTCAGGGACCCTTTTCCCATAGCGTATCTCCTTTCTCATCTGCTTTATCACTCTCTTGCCAGAAACAAAAAAGAAGTGTATTATCTTCATTCAATATTAAAACTCTTGTAGTGGCATATAGCTCTTTGAGTTTTTACTTGGTAAAATGCTATTTAAAAACTTCTTCCTTAAAAGTGTTTCAAATAAATCAGCTAGGTTCTAATTTAGGTACCTTCAGGCCCTTTCCAGCACTGTGATTCTCTAGAATTTATAAACTTTTTTTCTCTAAAGCTACTAGGGTCCACTAGCTCTCCATGGCAAAAAGGTCTCTGAGACAGAATGAGTAATTTCACCGTGGCACTCATTTTTACAGTGTCTCAGACAAATATACATTACTTCATTTTCCTACCAGTAGTTCAGTACTCCCGGGAATTGAACTTGAAATACAAAATAGAACTTGGTTATATATGGGCAGTAAGCAGTCATCCCTCCATAATAAAATAATGTCCAGGTAATTGAGGATCCTGACTACTTGAGAGAGAAAATACATAACATTCTTTTAAAATTAGCACTGTATTATTATTAATTTTCCTGACCATCCTGATTCATAATATTGAAAGGTTCTTTTGAGTCATCAAAAGAAATTATTTAAGGTGAGGCACGGTGCTCATGCCTGTAATCCTCGCACTCTGGAAGGCTGAGGCAGGTGGATTGCCTGAGCTCACAGGTTCGAGACCAGCTTGAGCAGAGCAGGACCCCCGCCTCTAAAAATAGCCGGGCATTGTGGTAGGTGCCAGTAGCCCCAAATACTTGGGAGGCTGAGGCAAGAGAATCACTTGAGCCCAAGAATTTGAGGTTGCTGTGAACTCTACTGAGGGTGACAAAGTGAGACTCTGTCTCAAAAAAAAAAAGAAAGAAAAATTATTTAAAACCATACTATGTGAATTTTTAAAAAATGTTTGAGCATTATGAAACTACAGAAGACTACTAGGTGAACCAGGATATCCTATTCTCTAGTGAAACTAGATAAATTAAATTCCATGTATTAACAAAAGTATTTTTGTTGTTGTTGTTGTTGACACAGAGTCCCACCCTATGCCCTTGAGCAGAGTGCAGTGGCTTGGTAGCTCACTGCAACCTCAGACTCCAGCTTGTGGGCATCCTGTTACCTCAGCCTCTAGAAGCTGCTGGGATTACAGGTGCTTGCCAGCACCCGGCTGGGTTTTTCCATTTTTTTCATGAGTCGGGGGTCTCACTCTCGCTCAGGCGAGTCATGAACCCCTGAGCTCAAGCATTCTCCTTTCTCAGCCTTTCACAGTGCTGCAATTACAGGCGTGAGCCACCGCACCTGGCTTTTTTTTGTTGTTGCCGTTTTTTGGCCGGGGCTGGGTTTGAACTCGCCACCTCCAGCATATGGGGCCAGTGCCCTACTCCTTGAGCCACAGGTGCCACCCAACAAAAGTATATTTTAAAGCTAAGTATAAATCCGTTGGGAATTATAAAGGGAAACAAGTCCTCTTTTTTTTTTTTTTTTTTTTTTAAAAGCAGAGTCTTACACTCTAGGAGGCCAAGGCAGGAGGATCACTTGAACTCAGAAGTGAGTGTCTCTCCTAAAAATAGAAAAATTTACTGGGCATTGTAGTGGTTACCCGTAGACCCAGCTACTCGGGAGGGTGAGACAAGAGGATTGCTGGAGCCTAGGAGTTTGAGGTCACAGTGAGCTACAGTGATGCCACTGCACTTTATTCTGGGCAACAGAGTGAAACTGTGTTTCAAAAACACAAAAAGATTTAAAAATAATTTTTTTTATACTTAAGTAGTAAAATTATTATTATTTTTAAACTATCCAGAATAAACAATAAAATATCTATTGTTCTTAAATATATTACTTAAAAGAGGCTGGGTACGGTGGCTCATGCCTGTAGTTCTAGCACTCTGAGAGGCCCAAACTCATGGATTGCCTGAGCTCAGGAGTTTGAGACCAGCCTGAGCAAAAGCAAGACTCAGTCTCTAAAAGTAGCTAGGGCTTGGTGCCTGTAGCTCAAGTGGCTAAGGTGCCAGCCACATAGACCAGACCTGGTGGGTCCGAATCCAGCCTAGGCCTGCCAAACAACAATGACAACTACAACCAAAAAATAGCCTGGCATTGTGGCGGGCGCCTGTAGCCCCAGCTACTTGGGAGGCTGAGGCAAGAGAATCACTTGAGCTAGGAGTTGGAGGTTGCTGTGAGCTGTGATGCCACAGCACTCTACCCAGGGTGACAGCTTGAGGCTCTGTCTCAAAAAAATAAAAATAGCTGGGTGTTATAGTCCCAGCTACTCAGGAGGCTAGGCAAGAGGATCACTTGAGCCCAAGAGTTTCAGGTTGCTGTGAGCTATGACGTCATCGCACTTATTGAGGGCAACAAAGTAAGACTCTGTCTCAAAATAAATAAATGCAATAAAAAATATATTACTTAAGTATCATTCAAGATTAGCCAGTTGGAGTGGATGGTAATCATACTCCAGGGTCTTGATGAATAATATCTCTTTTTAATAGTTCTTTTATTTTGAGATGTTTTTGTTATCTTTTTTTGTGAATTTACTGGCAGTTTACATTCTGTAAATTGAAAGGAGGCACTGATAATATAAGTAACTTGCTTTAAAGTAAGCAGCCATTCTTACCTTCATTCTCTAGCCACTGCATAGAAAGACTTTTTGGTTGAAATTCAGTTATACAAGGCTGACAGCAAGTCCTGGGCACACATGAAGAATAAATTCAGTGAGTTTTCATATTATTGTCTAGCCTGACTCATGCCCAATGCCTTTGCTTTCTGTCTTCTAGTTCTCTCTTGCGCTACGGTGGAAACCTATCCCTACAAAGTGCCATGAGTGTGCGATTCAACAGCAATGGGACCCAGCTCCTGGCCCTGAGGCGTCGCCTGCCTCCTGTGCTCTATGACATCCACTCCCGCCTGCCTGTGTTTCAATTTGACAATCAGGGTTACTTCAACTCATGTACCATGAAAAGCTGCTGTTTCGCAGGAGATCGTGACCAGGTACATGCACTTTGCCTCCTGCACCCCTACACTCTTACTTTCCTCACTGATTGGTCTTTCTATAACTCATCGTATTTCTTGTTAACATCAATTGTTCAGCTAGAAACAATTAAGAGGTAGCAATGACTGACTGTGGACATTCTGATTTACTAGTGAGTTTCTTCACTAAAGCTGCCACTAGGGGCCCGCATGGTGGCTCATCCCTGTAATCCTAGCACTCTGGGAGGCTGAGCGGGGTGGATTGTCTGAACTCACGGATTCGAGGCGAGCCTGAGCAAGATCAAGACCCTATCTCTAAAAATAGCTGGGTATTATGGCGGGTGCCTGTAGTCCTGGCTACTTGGGAGGCTGAGGCAAGAGAATCACTTGAGCCCAGGAATTTGAGGTTGATGTGAACTATGACCCTGTGGCACGCTACCAAGAGTAACAAAGTGAGACTCTGTCTCAAAAAAAAAAACCTGCCTTTGGGTATGTATGGGGACATCCCATAACCTAGGTCAACCACAATGTAGTCCTGAGCAACTAGCTCTGCCAAGTTTGTTAACAGATTTTAAGGTTCTAAGAATGTGCTATTTCAAAAGAAAGAGAGGGGGAGTTTATGGAAAATTAGCCTGCCAATGAGAGAGACTTGTAAAAAAAATCAGTAAAACACAGGGATGAATGAAACACCCTAAGTATCATCCAAGAGACATGTATCTTGAATAGCCTCTTGGGATGGCATCTTTTTCTTGGATGAAATGTGCTGAGCAGCTTTGTTTGAGAGGGAGCCAGATGCTGACTCCTCCTTTTTACTGCCAGCATCACAACTGGGAATGGAAAACCCAAGCTGTGAGTTTCCAGCCTTTTCTCAGTTTCAGTGGGACTGGAGATACTGATGTTGACTTAAAGCTGGAAGTTTAAAAACACACTTGGCCTTTTTATACTTGCTGTCTTGGCCATAGAAGTTCCAACATGAGTGAGCAGTTGGACTATGCTGGGTAGTTGAGCTGAGTAAAGACAAATAGATTGATCAAACAGTTAAATGCAATTTTTCTTTTTAAGCACAACAAATCTTATTGCTGCTTCATATATAGATTGGAAAAAAGAAGAGCCATTAGTCATTTGCTAAATATAATGTTCTCATCTTTGGGTCTCTCGATTATGTCAGATTTTGACATATAATTCTCACATGCTGTATCCCCACCTTTTTAGAGTTGCTTCTGGCATAAAAGAATTTTTTAAGACCCTGCCAAGACCCTATTTTTTGAAGGCAGAAGCTAGGAGTTTTCTTCCTAGGCTGAATTTGATAAAAGCTCCCTAATATTGTTGTTTAAGAACTAGGCATATGTAGGCTCAGCGCCTGTGGCTCAAGCGGCTAAGGCGCCAGCCACATACACCTAAGGTGGCGGGTTCAAATCCCCAGCCTGGGCCCACCAAACAACAATGATGGCTGCAACCAAAAAATGGCCAGGCATTGTGGCGGCCGCCTGTGGTCCCAGCTACTTGGGAGGCGGAAGCAGGAGACTCACTTGAGCCCAGGAGTTGGAGATTGCTGTGAGCTTTAATGCCATGTCACTCTACCCAGGGGGATAGCTTGAGGCTCTGTCTCAAAAAAAAAAAAAAAAAAAAAACAGAACTAGGCATATATAAAGGAACAGAATAAATGCTTGTCGAAATGAGTTGTGTGTAGATAGAAGAAACTATTCTGGCCAGGTGTGGTGGCTCATGCCTATAATCCTAGCAGTCTGGGAGGCCGAGGTGGGTGGATTGCCTGAGCTCACAGGTTCAAAACCAGCCTAAGCCAGAGCAAGACTCAGGCGTTGTGGCAGGCACCTATAGTCCCAGCTATTCCTGAGGCTGAGACAAGAGAATTGCTTAAGCCCAAGACTTTGAGGTTGCTGTGAGCTATGATGCCATTATACTCTACCAAGGGTGAGAAAATGAATCTCTGTCTCAAAAAAAGAAAAAGAAAATATTCTTTTAAGTTTTCTGAGCTAGAGATTTCTACTTTTTAAAATAGAATCTATGTCCAAGTTCAGAGTTTATATTCAAGTCTTAGAGCCTACTTAGCTGAGATCCACGCTCAAGACCAGTAGGTGGCCTCAGTTATGCATATAAGCTGTGTCTCCATGGAATGGCCACAGTCCCTAAATTACTTAATTTTTATTTGTCTATATGGTGCTATAGATGATTTGTTTCTTGAGTAGGAAGAAGCAGTTTCTAGAGATGGTCAGATTCACAATAGAATAGATAATTGTCTACTACCCAAAATGGTTGATTTAACTTCATTTGGTTATGGAAATGACAACCAAGCCTTCTTCTCTTCCTTCTTTCTTCCTTGCTTTTGTTTACTTCTCATCTTATGTCAGCCTCTTATGCCTATGAGTCTTATATCACTGAAATAAGTTTACTAGGCTTTATTGCCAAAAACATAGGGGCTGACAGAAAGGTGAAGGAATATGGATGTTGTGTTTCTTTTAGGTTGTAATAGCAGCCAAAACCTGTCTTCATGAGGTCCTTAAAAGACCCAGAACACATATACCTGTGACCCTAGCACTCTGGGAAGTTGAGGCAGGTGGATTGCTTGAGCTCAGAAGTTCGAGACCAGCCTGAGCAAAAGTGAGACCCCCCTCATCTCTACTAAAAAATTAGAAAAACTCGGCTCGGCGTCTGTGGCTCAATCGGCTAAGGTGCCAGCCACATACACCTAAGGTGGCGGGTTCGAATCCCCAGCCCGGCCCGCCAAACAACAATGATGGCTGCAACCAAAAAAAAAAAATGGCTGGGCGTTGTGGTGGGCACCTGTGGTCCCAGCTACTTGGGAGGCAGAGGCAGGAGACTCGCTTGAGCCCAGGAGTTGGAGGTTGCTATGAGCTGTGATGCTGTGGCATTCTACCCAGGGGGATAGCTTGAGGCTCCGTCTTAAAAAAAAAAAAAAAAAAATTAGAAAAACTATCCAGGTGTTGTGGTACTCAGAAGGGTGAGGTAGTGGTTCTCAACCTTTCTAATGCCATAACCCTTTAATACAGTTCCTCATGTTGTGGTGACCCCCAACCATAAAATTATTTTCGTTGTTACTTCATAACTGTAATTTTGCTACTGTTATAAATCGTAATGTAAATATCTGATATGCAGGATGGTCTTAGGCGACCCCTGTGAAAGCAGGTTGAAAACTTCTGCTGTAAGCTATGACACCACAGCACTCTACCCAAGGCAACAAAGTAAGAGACCATGACTCAAAAAAGAAAAAAAAAAATAGGCCCAGAGCAAAGGCCTGTAGTCAAAATATAGAGAACCTAAACTGTGGTTTCTCAACCTTAGTACTACTGACATTTTGGCTAGATCTTTGGCATGGGGGCTGTCCTCTTTATTGTAGGACAGCAGCTTCCTTGGCCTCTCCTCACTAGATGCCAGGAATATTTTCCTAAGTTGTCCTCCAGATAATAACCAATGTCTCCAGACATTTTTACTTATCCCCTGAGGGAAAATTGCCCCTGGTTGAGAGCTTCTTCCAAGTTTGCCCAGTTGTATTGGGGCAGATGTGGTCACAGGTAGAGCCACATAAGAGAATTAATTTATGATGATCCTGGGTATGTACATCAAAGGTATAATTGTATATGCCTTTCAGTTTATATATGATGATAAAATATTTTATTTATTCAGTTTTGACTAATTTATTATTTGTGACTTTTGTCCTATGGGAAGAGTTTATGAGTATTATACTATTCTTTCAGACTAGACTGCTTTTTTGTTGGGATAAGTAGTTTTTCTTGGATGAAGGAAGACATGAAGTCATTGAATCTAACTTTGGGCCAGTTAATAGAGTTAAAATCTTAGAAGTCTGTTTATATTCCCCATGTAGCTTAGAGAATAAGAAGTACAGAGATTTATGTTTAGTTTTTTTGTTGTTGGTGTTCATTTCTTAGAGACTAAGAAATGTAACTAATTTATCATTGTCTTGCCTCCAAATCCTGGCACACAATGAGAACACAATAAATATTTGTTGAAGTGAATCTTGAGTACTTTGGTCAATGTGTAGTATTTAACTTTTTGGGCCTAAGGCTTTTCTAATTGTAAATCAGAATTGATAAGTACAATTTTTCTTGCTCAACTTCCAAGGGCCTTTAGGAGGATGAATTAAATAATGGATTTATAGTGAAACTAATTACTGAGCTTATAGTTTTTAAAGTGATGTACAAGAGGCTAAACTTACTGTCCCAGTCTTAGAACATATCTCTCAAAGGTGATTTATAGATTTTCACTTTCCACGCTCAAGGCTAAAGCAGCAGCTATATGTTATAGTATGATCAGCAAGACTGACGTGTATATTCTTTGACTAGTCTAGACAGGATCTTTTTTGCTGCTTTCCAATTCCAAAACCTATTCTTTCCTCATATTGGTCTTTATATCTGACTTCATTCCTGTATACTCTGAGAATGCCTACAGCCTGAGGCTCTGTGCTCTGGAATTCATTTAGTCACAGTCTGAGTAACCATCCTAAAAGGGAATCTGAGAATTTCCATAATAGGAATGAACATGGGCAAGAAAAGTAGTAAGTGGTCTTATCTATCTGAGACAATCTTCTAGCTTTTAATTACAGTGAGATTAGTCAGTCCACACAAGTGAACCCAGATATTCTAGAGGTTGTACTTCTTTTTAGACTGTCCTAGGTTTACTAGGTAACTCATTAACCTCAAAATAAATTAATATTTCAAGAAATTGTACTCAGGAAATGAAGTATGAAATATGCTGAGCCTACTTTTTGTCACACCCATGCTCATTGCCACCATTGGAGCTATTAGAAATAATTTTGTATAAATCCTTCCTTTTACAGATGAGGAAACTGAAGCTCGGAGAAGTTAGATATACAAGTCACAACATACACAAGTTTGTAGCTGAACCAGGACTAGAACCCAGAGTCTTTGGATTTTGGTAGAGACCCCTTTTTCACTATACAAATGGTCACAACTTGATTCTAACAGGAGCAAAGCAGAAGCAAAAACAAGTAAATTGGGCTGGGAGTAAAGTAGGTAGTGGTGGGAAATGTGTCCAACTGGAGAGAAATCCCATCCAAATGGGACAGCTTCTGCTCAGCTTCAGCCCACTGTTGCCATGTTGGCCCCTGTGTTGCCAGGGCCTCTGATTTTTTTTTTTTCCAAGGGAAGATAGAAATAAAGATTTTTATGTGAAATCTCCTGATATTTAAATATTATAATTCGGGCGGCCCCATATACTGGGGGTGGCAGGTTCAAACCTGGCCCCAGCCAAAAACTGCAAAAAAAAAGTAAATATTACAATTCATACTTTATTGTATGGCTAACACAAATCTGTGTACCATATCTATCTGCTCCAGAGCCACCAGTTTAAAACCTCATCTGTATTTCTTTTTTTTTTTTTGAGACGGAGCCTCAAGCTATCCCCCTGGGTAGAGTGCCATGGCATCACAGCTCATAGTAACCTCCAACTCCTGGGCTCAAGCGATTCTCCTGCCTCTGCCTCCCAAGTAGCTGGGACCACAGGCGCCTGCCACAACGCCCGGCCATTTTTTTTTGGTTGCAGCCATCATTGTTGTTTGGCGCGCCTGGGCTGGGGATTCGAACCCGTCACTTTAGGTGTACGTGGCTGGCGCCTTAGCCGATTGAGCCACAGGCGCCGACCCCCCTCATCTGTATTTCCATAGTCTATCACACAGTAAAGACAAGTTCCTTCTTCCTAATTCCTACTAAACTGTTCCTAACTTCGTGCCTTTTCCCCCCCATTTTTAAAATAAGAAAGCAGATATTTGCTGAGCATTTACTGTGTGCTGGCTGCTATGGTAGACACAGTCATGTGACATTGCCCTGTGGTAACTTTAAGGGCTTTTCACTTAAAGCCCTATATATAATTTATCTTCTCTACTTTTGGTTACAAATATATAGTTTATTTACTTATAATGTATTTAAATTATTCATTTAGTAACTTCTAGCATCAGATCAGGTGACAGAAGTTACATCAGATTGCCTGGATATCCACAGAAACAATTAGCCCTAACTAAAGGTTTTAACTTTTTATTTTTTGGAGACAGGCTCTCACTCTGTTGCCCAAGCTAGACTGCAGTGGTGACATCAGAGCTCCTTGCTTTAATTTGTTTGTTTGTTTTTTAAGACAACCCGCCTTCTAGTCTTGCAATATGGTGAGGAGTCTTGCAGTAAAACAGCATTCCTTCCTCCCAAGGCTGCCTGACCCAAGGGTTCTCCTTCTGGCTTTTGCTTCCTACTTGTATTTCTATTTTGTTTGTTCTTTTCCCTGAAACCTGACTGGCACATTCTGTTTTCTAAGCTTTGCATGCCCCTCTACACTCTCAGAGAGCTAATCTTAACAGGGTTAATAAAGAATGCCCATATTCCACCTGCTAGTTTTTCTGTCACACACTTGTGAGTCAGCACTCGGCTTTTGTTCCTTTCCTTTCACAATTCCTTAAATGGCTCTTGTCCTAGATTACGAGTCCAGCGGGGTAGCTCGGGCTTCTGGGAAGTATGTCTTTCAGGCTAGCAGGCATGTGTACCTGAAAATGGACATATTGGTCATTTAAAACTATTTTCTTGTTTAGTTCAATATAAGCATTTCACACTGTATATCAAAGTAGTACACTGAACCCCGTAAATGCATCAATGTACAAAGTTATGATTTAATAAAAAATAATAACAAAGAAAAAAAATGGGAAAACAAAAATTTTTGCTTTAGTCTTATCTAATGCCTGGCCTACCAATCTCCACATCTTGCTGAAAGTGAGATGGAGAAGAAAGGAAGAAGTAAAGTAAAGTTTTCATGAAATGGCTAAAACCACTGGTGCATCTTAGCACTGAGATCTCTTATACAGGTCTTTCTTTTGAACTTGATGGTGAGGCCCCCCAAAATCATGATCATGAAATCATCCTGTCCCAATCTCTGGAGAAAAGGACTGGCTTATCCTCTGTGAATCCAACAAAACAGCCTTGAGTATGTTGCCTGGACTCGGACATTGCATCACCTCTTAACCTCTCAGCCTCTGGGTTGATATTATATTGTTATAGCACAGGTGCAGGAATGCACCAGTGAGTATTCTCCTGGACAAAGAAGCACCCTATAAAGTTATGACTTTTTGTTGTTGTTGTTTGTTTGTTTTTCCATAATTCCTTAAATGGCTCTATTGCCCAGGCAAGGGTGCAGTGGTGCCATCAGAGCTCCTTGCTTTAATTTGTTTCCATCCATTTCTGATTAAGCTCCTTGGGGGGACTGGCATACCATATGTTCTCTCTTATCTGAGCTAAAGATACACTTTTAGTAGTGGGAATTTCATCTCTTAGGTTCTGTCTTTTGATTTGTTTTATGACTCTACGCTACTATTTTCTTTTAATCTCCTTGCCTTTACTTTTTATCTTATATATTTTCAGCCTATTAACTTCTAGAGTGCTTTCATATCCGCTATTAGCTTTGTTTGAATCCTTCAAACAACCTGTGGGTATTGTTGGACAGGTTTTCATCCTCATGTGTGACTGAGATCCAAAGGAGTTTGAGATGGCAGATCTGATCATTAGCATAACTGGGACTAGACTAATTGTCCTGTGTTCCTCATGGGCATACCCTTTTTAAAGAGATTAAGCAGTGGTCTGGTCTTCCATGGACTGATAAGGAAGACTGAAGGCACTGTTGTGAAGAAGACTGTTGTGACAGAGGAATTCCTTGTATGTATTATTTAAGGAGTACATTTTTTTTTTTTTTTGAGACAGAGCCTCAAGCTGTCCCCCTGGGTAGAGTGCCATGGCATCAAAGCTCACAGCAACCTCCAACTCCTGGGATCAAGCGAGTCTCCTGCCTTAGCCTCCCAAGTAGCTGGGACCACAGGTGCCTACCACAATGCCCGGCTATTTTTTGGTTGCAGCCATCATTGTTGTTTGGCGGGCCCGGGCTGAAATTGAACCTGCCACCTTAGGTATATGTGGCTGGCGCCCTCGCCACCCAAGCCACAGGCGCCAAGCCAGGAGTAAATATTTATGGAGAACTTTCTGTTTTAAAAAGAGAGGCTAGAGTGAAAATAATTTTTAAATCAGCCTTTTATTACTCTTCTAAAATTCTAGATCTCTGTGAAAATCTAAAAGCTATGAATAGTCATCTCAGAAAAATGCACATAGCCACATAGTTTTGTATGTATTAATGAAGAGTTTATAGAACTCCTGAAACCTCATTCTATTTACTGATACAGCTTTAGAATTTAGAAGCTTAAAAGGTTTTGGGAATATGTGTAGGCCTGCTAAATATGGTCTGTTTTATAATTGTGTAGCTGAAAAGAAACACAAGGTGACTTGGATTTCTTCTTAGGAATACTTAGAATTGATGTGATCTGGTGACACAATGTGGCAGTTCTTCATGCACAGCTTTTGTCTGGGTCTTGTCCCCATTAGGAAATCCCTGGTAGATATTAATAAAAAGGAACAATGATTTTTTTCCTGCTCTACCTGCCCCATCCTCCTTAGAGATTTTATTATGTTTTCAGTAGTACTTTTGGGGGGATCTTCAAGCTTTGGAGAAAATAAGAAAACAGTGTCCTATCCTCAGAATACTTAGTGACTTTTGCTAGAATTAAGATGTTAACACCTATTCGTGGACTGAAGTGAGTGATGCCATCCCCTTATTTCCCAGTTCCCATATATAAGAACCAAGGCCCACAAAGGGGAGACTTGGTGAGTACACAAGGCCATTTAGTTGATGGCCCTTTATTTTACCCAAGTTTCCAAAAAGAGTTTTGCCAAATAAAGATTCTTTTGTAAGTAATACTGGCTACTTTGTTAGGAGCAGCTGTTGGTGATTTTAAACATTTAAAAAATGTTCTTTTCTACTGATTATTTGACTTTTTTTTTTTTTTTTTTTGGAGACAGAGCCTCAAGCTATCCCCCTGGGTAGAGTGCCATGGCATCACAGCTCATAGCAACCTCTAACTCCTGGGCTCAAGCGAGTCTCCTGCCTCTGCCTCCCAAGTAGCTGGGACCACAGG
>CAUYQV010158776.1:0-11933 GCA_963574575.1 Galagoides demidoff | reverse complement strand
AGCAAATTTACATGTTCATGAATGACCTAGAGCTTCCAGAAAGCTGCTACCAAGCCCAGGTTGTCTTCTATTTCAGATTAGGTAAATCCTGTCCCGGGGCCAATCCATCCCAAAGATTTAGAACTTACTTTTTAGGGATTTTGAGGAAATGATGGTTCTTTTTAGGTCTCTTTGTCTGGTTTTGTTTTATTGACTGGCTGCTGATCTTACATGACCATATGGATAGATTTTTAAAAAAGTAGAAAATGAGGAGAATGGGCATAGCAGATGAGTTGGGAACAAACTAAAAGAATCCCCCATGTTGAACGCAGATATCCCAGTGGCAATGGAGCAGGTGGAACACGCACACAGTTCCCTGTGTGACAAGTGCAGGGAAACTCTGCAGGCTCCTCTTCTTTGGTTAAACTAAGCAAAAAGGGGGGATATTATTTCACCAATATTTCCATCAAGTATAGTTACAGAAAATAAGTTTTGGTTGTATTTGGAAAATTTCCTAACCCAGCTGAATAAATGAGAAATTACTCTAATGAAAAGAGCTATAATTTCTATTGTGTATGAAACATTTGTATTAGTAGGGTTCTTTTAGTTTGGACTTGGCTTATTACTCTGAACAGTTTAAAATCCAAGTTTTAAAATATGCCTTCTTTCTGCGGTTTTCTTCCCCATCGCTCCCTCCTTCTCCCACCATGATTTTTATCTGTCCTTTAGAGAACCAAATGGCTAAGAGGTGATAAGGAGTGGAGAGGTGATAAGGAGTGGAAAGTAAATATACAAAAGGATAATGCCAAAGAAGTTAATTTTTACAATCAGCTATTTGGAAATCGTAGTCTGTTTTCCCACTGAAACAAAGTAATTCATGGCTGGCTTCCCAGGCCAGCCCACAAAGCTTATTTAATCTGCAGTGTCTGTCCAGTATAGTACTGTGCTAATAGCACCATAGACCCCAACCTCCATCCTAAGGTTCCCATGGACAAATGCATTCCAAGTTTGAATTGGGATTCTAGGAACACATTGTCATGTGCTTCCCTGAAGACTCGGTGGCTGCCCGTCCCCAGTTTCTGCCTGTCTCATCCTCCTAGCACTGTCATCAGAGCTTGAATGCATGGGATCTTGTGCCATGGGCACCTTCTCATCTGAATTAGAGGGAGAACTCTCAGCAGAGAGTCCCAGGAGCCCAAAAGCTGGAGGAAGCTGTCTCAGGGTGAGAGAGGGTCAAGGGCTTCAGTGACAATTTGCAGGGCTACACCCTCCTGCTAAAGGGTCCCCTGTGTGTCTAGAAACCAGGGGGACAATCTGCTCCTCCTTTCATTGATAGCCAGTGCTTGGGCAGGACCCTTGGGCCAGGTGCACCCCTGGCTCATCCTCCTGGGGCTGTGGGTGTGATCAGACATGGCTGCCTATGACTTTCTGTCCGAGGGGACAGTGGCCATAGGCACTGAGACTGATGTCCTAAGCACACCGTTTCCCAAAGGTGCTGGTATATCTGGTGCCATACCAATGCTCAGATTGCTCTTTCCTGATACATGATGAAAAATTTTTGTTTTAAATGTTGTGTCTTTATTTTTACACTTACCTTTTATTTATAGCAAGGGATACTGGTTTTCCATTTCTTATTAAAATGTTCTTACTTTAAGCCAAAATTGAATTGATTTAGAGGAAAAAAATTGAAATTTGAGAAGTGCATGTATGTGAGAGACTGCTATTTGGTGACCTGCACTAATAAATGATAGACCGTCAAGTGGGGAAAAGCAGCTACAAATAGCATGGTCTGTGTGGTTCCATCATTTAAAAACACAAAGTGCATTTCAATACAAAGTCGCCCTCAACAGCAGAGAAATCTGGAGACATAGAAACCAAAGTGTCGGTTCCCTGTGGGTGGGGGTAGTAAAGGGGATTTTCTTCTATTTTTTTCTCTCTTGCTTGCATTTTCTTGTTTTTGCCGCACTGACAATGTTTCCCTTTTATTGTTTTCCCCACCATCTCTCCCCATCCTCCGTCAGTTATGTTTTCTTCTGCCTTATTCTACTCAAGAAGGAAAATGGGCAACTCCTGCATCTTTTTTTTTTTTTTTTGAGACGGAGCCTCAAGCTGTCCCCCTGGGTAGAGTGCCATGGCATCACAGCTCACAGCAACCTCCAACTCCTGGGCTCAAGCAAGTCTCCTGTCTCCGCCTCCCAAGTAGCTGGGACCACAGGTGCCCACCACAATGCCTGGCCATTTTTTGGTTGCAGCCATCATTGTTGTTTGGCAGGCCCGGGCTGGGGATTCGAACCTGCCACCTTAGGTGTACATGGCTGGCGCCTTAGCCGATTGAGCCACAGGCGCTGAGCCCCTGCATCATTTTTTGAAAGAATATTTCAATCATTTTTCCTCCAACTTAATGATAAGCAATAGAATACATATTGCTGAAAAAGTGAAGACTTTGTTTAAGTTTATGCATGAATGGCCTTTCGTGTAGTAAACGGTGTGCTATCTCTACGTGATGGCTCTTACTGTCTGGATGGGACAGAGGAGCTGCTGGTGGATCATCAATGTCGTCCCTCTGCCACAACCTCTGGAGTGAGAGTCGGCTGGCCTGCCTCTCCTCCTGGGTTTTTGTGAACTCACTGGGTTGCCTTAGCTTATGCACGACCCCTCTGAGTCTCCACTTCTGCAGATGGATCAGGTGGCATCTAAGATGCTGAGGCTCTAGTCAGTTGGCTCAGCGACCCAGGGCTCAGGGCAGGGCAGCTATACTCTTAGAGTTGTGGCATTGCACAGGTGCCATTCATCCCAGTTTGTCCCGGAAATTCCTTTTTCTTTTTTAAGCACTGATAGTCCTATATCCTGTGTACCTCACTCTGTCCTGGGCATAGACAGACTTTTGGCCACCCTCACTAGGTGTGTTCAGGCTGACACAGTGGTATTGACAACAGGGAGCAAATGGGGAAACCGTGCAGGCCAGTCTTTCCCCCGCCAGTCTCCTAGGGAAGAGTACTAGACACTTACTATCAGGGGTATAAGACCTTCCTGGGAAACGTGATTTAAAATGAAAACTTCATTGATAGCACTGGTTGTCCTGAGAAATCCACTCCCAAAGTTGCTGAACATCACTCCCGACTGCAGATTATCAGATGTCATACTCCAGTAGCCAGATGTAGGAGAAAACTGCACATTCTCATCTCACTTTTGGTAACTTTATTCACGGTTGCTATTCTAATAACTTTTCACAGAGAAAAGGCAAACCTTGCCATAACTCTCTGCAATGACAAGGAGGAGATCATGGCTCAGGGCACCTTCCTGGACTATCCCAACTGGAATGTTGCCAAGCAGGACGACTGGGTGTCAGTGTTCCGGGACCTCGATAGCGAACTCCCTTGCACGGTAAGAAACCCTGCACAGTGCTTACCACAACAGCCTGAATTTTGAAGGGAAGTCCTGGAATTATATCTTTGCAGACTTGGCACTGAGCAGTCCAAAACTCTTCCCGAAAGTGTCTGACATCATGACAGTTAAAGCTGGGGTTAGCTGGTGGGGGAGGGGAGGACAGGAGGGCTGAGAGTAAGGCCAGAGGGGAAAGGGAAGGGTGGGCAGTAGCCAAATCAGTCTGCCACTGGCAAGGGCCAGATCACGCTCCCTAATGAGGGCCGAGGGCGGGAAGCAGTGGCAGTGTCAGACATGTGCTCTGTGTTTCACGTTGTTCCCCAGGCTTCGTGTCCGACGTCTTTGATATGCTAGGAGGGCACCTGTCATCTACACATTTGCCCTTGTCATAAGGACGACAGAGCCTCAGACTAAGCCACATTCTATGATTTTCAAAGTGCCCTCACAGATTTTGGCTCATTTGATGTCTTCCATCTGAAGGCACTTGACAACCTGTCGGGCCCAGGCTAACAGGAGCAGGTTAGTGGTTCCCAGGAGTCCGGCCTGGGAACCTGATGCCAAGCCAGAGCTCTGCCTGCATGCGGCCTGCCAGAGCCAGGCCAGGGACTGGTCCCAGTTTCTGCTGAGTGCCAGGGGCTGTGACTCTGAGTAGTGCTCTTGTCGGTTGGTGAAATTCAGCAGCCTGTCCCCAGAGCCCTGATGTCAGAGGATGGAAGGCCAGATGAGTGAATTCATCCTCCCACTGTGCCTATGTGGGCGCACACACACAAACACCCCTAAGCAAATTGTCTTTTGTGCTCCTTTCTACCCCTGCCACCTCACACCCAACTTCATTGTCAGAAAAATTATCCTAAACTCAGAAATAGGCCAAAAATATTCCTCAGTCCAGTGCTTGTGCCTCTGACCTTCTCCTGAGCAGCTATGTGGCAGTTCTGTGGGGGAAGCAGTTCACGGTAGACTTTTATCCATTAAATAATTCCCATCTGGTGAAAGAGCTTGCTTCACAGTTTACAGTTATGCCCCTCTAGGACTTTAACCATTTTGTATTTAACTCAACAATATTATTCTTATATCCCCTTATTAAATCTCCAGAACCATCCAACTCTTCAAGTACAGGGAATTGATTTTGTCATCTCATTAATTGATGAGTTGGAGTTGAGTGAATCTCTGGCACATGTTCATTTCGTATTTGCATTAGGGTTATGATTTTGCCTTTTAAATATAATAAATTAACACTCTTATTCATAAACTCCTTTCTTCTTCTCTTGAGATTGTTTCCCTTTGAGCTATTTCCAATGACAGTATGGAGTTGGGCTGTCCAATATGGTAGCCATTAGTCATCAGTAGCTGTTGAGCACTTGGTCTGTAGTTACGTGAATTGAGATGTGCTGTAAGCATAAAATATCCACCAGCAGGAAAATAAAAGATTGTAAAATATCTCATTAACAATTTTATACTGGTTATTTGTTAAATGACAATAATTTGATTACATTAGTTTAAATAAAATATATCAAAAATTAATTTTACCCTTTCTTAATGTGCCCACTAGGAAATTTTACATTACGTGTTTGAATTATTTTTCTATTGGACAATTCTAGTCAGAGCCTTAGGGTTTAGAGTACTGCCTATCCTGGGATATTTGCAGGCGAAGCAATGATTTTTATAAAGCTAAAGATAAAATTTTGAATTATATTTCCAATAGAGGAGAGAATTTGGGAGACAAATCAAGCAAGTAATAAACTGTATGTTCCTAAGGCTAGTCCTATTCAGAATATAAGGCAGATGCTGAATAAGATTATTGTAGGATTAAATGAGCTAATACATACAAGTACTAAAGTTGTGTCATCATCATTGTCCTTAGGACTTTATAAGGTTTGTGTTTGCCTTTTGGGAGTTCCAAGCTCATGACTTGTCTCTTGCCCTTTTTTGTACAGTACATTTCCTGCTGAGCACTTCTGAGTCACACACTATCTGACCCAAGTGGAGACGAGTGTGCAGTTGGTCACCCAAAGCTATCTAGAAAATAACTCAGATAAAAAGAAACACAGGCAGGACCCTGCTGTCTTGATTTGGGTGCAGTCAACCACCTCACCTCTGCACAGAGTGGTACTGAGTTGAGCAGCTCAGAGTGGAGATGTAGAGAACCACTATTTGTTATTTAAGCCACTTAAAAAGTCTGCAGAACTATGGGACAAAGCTCTTTAAAAACTTGGAAGATTTGGCTCGGTGCCTGTGGCTCAAATGGCTAAGGCGCCAGCCACATACACCTAAGGTGGCGGGTTCCAATCCAGCCCCGGCACCAAACAACAATGACGGCTGCAACCAAAAAAAAAAAAAAATAGTCAGGCATTGTGGCAGGCGCCTGTGGTCCCAGCTACTTGGGAGGCGGAGGCAGGAGACTCTCTTGAGCCCAGGAGTTGGAGGTTGCTGTGAGCTGTGGTGCCATGGCACTCTGCCCAGGGGGATAGCTTGAGGCTCTGTCTCAAAAAAAAAAAAAAACTTGGAAGATTTGACCTGAAACTCATGTTTGAATCTCACTGCTTTGAGTTTTCAGCTCCCAGGTTTTCTGGATCCCAAGAGTAATATTTGATTCTGACTCTGGGAATGTTGAACAAAACAAGCCATTGGATTCATAACGTGGCATCTGCCTTCCACCCTTCAGATTCATAGGAGAATCTTTCCCTCTTGTCACATGAATAAAGCAGCAGCTGCTGACACAAGAGCCCCAGGGAAAGGGTGATTGTCTTTCACTTGGCATGGACACCCCTGAGGATGAGACTCCTGAGTTAATAATCGATTTTACTCCCCTGCAGGCTCTTCCCTGCCCACAGCTCATTCGTGAGGGCAGGAGGAAGGGCAGGCGCTCTGCCTGGTTTATGATCCCTGTTTCCTTGAACAATTCTGAGCTAGGAGGACAGAAGGCAGCAAACAGAGCCAGTGAGACAGCTCACAGGCCACCTGGGTGTCTCATCCTTAGACACAAAATACCATCTCCGAGTGGCAGGCAGCAGTGTCTGTGGATCCCCTGAAGCCCTCCTCCCAGGCTGCTCCAACCTTGCACAAACGCTGACCCCGCCTTTAATCCTTCTTCTCTCTTCTTCAGCCTCTGAATACATTGTTCATGCACCTCTTTGTGGCTGTGGATGAGTATTCCACCAGCTGCTGCAAAGAGATTATTCGGTGAGTGGATAGGGCCTTATAGACGGTGAACATGAAAGAGACCATGTAGAAAGTTTTGAAAGATATTTTAAAAGAAGAGAAATTCTTTGCACCATTTAATTTGCTTGCAGTTTAGCTATATTAACATATTTTTTTGAATAGCAATGTTATTTCTGAAAGAAAATAATTCTTTGCCTCTACTTTCCATTTCACAAACATCTTTAACAGTTATCATTTGAGGCAAATGAGTAGCAGAGTCATTTAAAGCAACAGATTTGAGACCAGACATGGTGCTACACGCCTATGGTCTTAGCTACTTGGGAAGCTGAGGCAAGAGGATTACTTGAGGCCAGAAGTTTGAGGCCAGGCCACACAACATAGCAAGACCCTGACTCTTAAAAAAAAGGAAAGAAAAAAATGGATGGGGGAGAGTAGGAAGAGAGTAGTAGTTCTCCTCCATCGTATCTTGAGAAGCATCCTGAGTAGCAGGGCACGCAGAGATAAGGTCAGCAGAGCTGCTGAGTCATGGGACCCATCTTTGACAGCCTGCACAGACATTTGGTGGGGGGGGGTGGGCTCAGCTTTCAAGTCACTTTGTAATGTCACACCAGACTATCCAGATGCCAGGTCAGAGGTTAATATCGGCAGAAATCTGGTGTGCCATATGAATATGGCACCCTTTATTTTCTCTGCCTCTATTGGGCAGATAAAAAAGGGGCCCTCTGGAATCCAAGGAAAAGTAGACAAGAAAAAAAAATTTCCTTTGCAGGCCGGGTGCAAAGGAGCCCACGTGGCTAGATGAGCACCCCCCACTTTTTTAGTGATGGCTTTATCTGCATAAAGGTTGCTCCATCATTAACACTTGGCTCCCCTGTCTTTCCTTGCCAGAAGCGTGTTTAAGGCAGTGCCGGAGCTGCACTTCATCTTCCTCACAGTGCCGTCCTACATGAGCATTGGTAAGGTGCCCAGTCATGAGCACAGAGTACTCGTGCTCAGAAGGGTCTCCAAGTCTTAAATGCACCATGTCCGTTTTTGATTATAAAACACAATTGAGAATGGAAACTATAATTTGTTCTGAAACCCCAAAGTTATTCCTTGGCAAATGAGGACATGTTTCTTTGTCTCTGTGATTTAGGCTCAACCCTCATAACTGTTTTTGAACAAGTGGGGAATGTTCCATGTCTGATGTACTCGGAGGACTTCACCGTGTATGTGTGTCACAGGCACAGTCACTACCCTCAGCTGTACATTCGCAAAGCCAGGTAGAGTTGAAATAGTGCCTTGTATAGCCTACTCTTCACTTGGACAGTCACCATAACAAGAGTCTTTAAATGACCAATGCTAAGTGAGAATAGCTGGGATTATATGTCAGCGTTACTTCATTTGGAAAGGTTTCTGATTCCCCTTAATGACATAATTGCAGAACTATCTGCTGATACTCATTTGGTTCTATGTGGCTGTGAAGTTACACATTTACTGTTTGGGGCTTTCTGAAAATACATCATCATCGGTTCTGTAACAGAATAACTGTCCAATAAAACAAACTTAAAAATGAATCTGCCTGTTCAGTTTTCCCAGTAAAACCCACCCATTTTCTGACATTCAGTAAAGGAAGATGCTATTGACCCCAGGGAGGAGTTTTCCAAGTGGAGGGTCTTACTGTGATGTGCCCCGTGTGGCATGCCCCATGTCCAGCAATCTTAAAGAGCTGGCTATGACTGTGTTTTCCAAAGACAGCCACCACGCCATTTCCCTCCTCGTGGGCTTCTGCGCTGCGACCTTGCCATTCATCTCATTAACCCATTAACCCATGGGGTCTGCTTCTCCTCTGTGAGAAGCTGGGTGGATGTGACTGCTTCAGCCAGCAGAGTGTGCAGAAAGAGTCTCTGGGCCTTGGGAGGCTGGCTGGGAAGCTTCTGTCTGGTTCTGTCTGGATACTTGCTCTGAAGGAAGTCAGCCATGTTTAAGAAGTCTGCACAGGTCTCATGTCAACATGAGGGTCGGCAGCCCCGGCTGGCTCCTGCTGACCTAGCATCGACTGCGTGAGTGAGCACAGTAGATGTCCAGCCCATATATCTGGACAGCCGCCGCCTGAGGGCAGCCACAGGGAACACCCCTGAGTGAGCACTGCCCAGCTGAGCCCTGGCAGAGTTCCGGCTCACAAAATTGTGAGCAAAATAGAATGGCTGTTTGGAAATAAGAGTGCATTATGGAATCTTTTTGGGAGGATGATTGCTTGGCTTATTTGATGAATGTTAAAGTTCTTTAGTTCTTTTCTCTAGAAAAGTACTGAATTTAAATTTTTAAAAGTGAGACTACGAGTGTGGTATGACAGCATCATTGTTAAGATTCCTCAATGCTGGCGTCTGATCAAGCTAGATTCTGATCTTGGTTGTACTACTCACCAGATGGGTTAACTTACAGAAGGAAACGGAGCTCTGCAGGGCTCAGTTTCCTCTCTGTGAGTGGGGTAAGCTCATTGTCTAGGGATGGGATTGTTGTAGTGATCGAAGAGCTCACGAAAGTCAAGCACTTCCTGTCACATGGAAGTGCCTAAGAGAGATTCAACATTGTACAGGCAGTCCCAGGATACATACAAAATAGGATTTGTAGGTTTGTTCTTAAGTTGAATTTGTATATAAGTTGGAATAGGTATGTTTACTTATTAACTGTAATATCCTTCATTTGTAAGTAAGAGTTGTATGTAAGTGGGATGTTTGTAACTCAGAGACTGCCTGTAATTACACAGGGGCTTAGAGTTAAGTGAGGGAGAGAGACCTACCTACAATAAACTATAGTGTGTGTAGCTTAGAAGAGAGAAGTACAGGGACAGATGAAGACAACTTCATCATAACCTCCCCGTGCCCCCAACACGCCTCTAAATATCCCTCAGTGAGTAAATGCTTTTACACTCACGAACCCTCATAAATCATGCAATGGACATTGCTCAGCAACTTAGCAGAATGAACTATTTATATAAACACATCATGAATTAATCTCAGGATTAATCTCAGGATTAATTTATGCTGAAGGCAGACATAAAAGTAAAAGATGTGCACAGTTCTGTGGATTACACGTTTGTGATCTACCAACTGGTGAAACAAATCTGCAGAGGTGGGACTCAGATCAGCGGTCGCCTGCGGCGGAGGTAGAGTGAGACGGGTTCCAGGGTGACAGCAATGCTCTGCCTGTGCATGGAGGGTGTGCAGTTGTCCAGACTCATCAAACTTGCAAAGTCTGTGCTGTATGTTATCATGCCTCAAAGAAAAAGCAATTTAAAATAAAAAAGGCTTCCCAGTAGTGACCTCCAAACCTCATCTGGAAGGATGAGTCAGAATTCAGTCAGAGGGGCAAGATGGGGAAAGGCAGGAAAGGAGGGAAGCTTCTGGAAGGACCATTCACAGGCAGGTAGACAGGTGTGTCTGCCATTCCAGGTGTGGGGAGGAAGAGCAGACCACTGGACAGCAGAGGCAAAATTGGCTTGATCCTGGAGCCAGCAGGGAGTACTGAAAAGAAAAGCAGATTTCAGGCTGTATATTGAAAAAATACCTCTGATCTTCATATGGTCAGTGGCTTACATGGCAGGAGCACAGAACAGTTTAGTGTGGCCAAGAATTAATACAGGTGGGAATTCTGGCAGTGATAGGTCACAGAGATCCAAGTGGGGGAAGGATCAGGGCAGGTGTACAGATGCAGAGAGACGTTTCAGAGGGAAGGTGGCACTTGGTTACCAGTTAGATGGAGAAACTGAAGGATCACGATGAGTTAGTGGGTGACTCGAGGTTTTTAGGGGTAATGGTGATATCATTAGCTGAAATAGAAATAACAGATTTAGATGAACAAGAGAGAATTGCAAATAGAAATCAAGAGTGAAGCCAGATTGAGATGCAGGTTATGAATCGACAGTTTGTAGGTTAAAGTAAAAGAGATTTTCTTATTGAGGAAGAGATTTTAAAGTGGAAAAGCAAAGGACCAGGGCAGAATTTTGAAAGATGAAAATGACATAGTAAGAAGGAAAACCAGAAGAGAAGATGAGGAGAGTGTAGATAACAAAGACTCTTGAAGTGGGCAGAAGATGCAGGGAAATCAGACCATTTGTGTATAAAAGAAAGAAGCCATTACATTTCTCAACTTAAACAGGCAGAGATGAGACTAATAAAATTGATACTTCCAGCCAAATTGACCAAGAAAAAAGAAGACAAATTACTAGTATCAGGAATAAAAGAGGTGACATCATTACAGATGCTACAGACACTGAAAAGATAGTAAGAGAATGTTCTGAACTATGTCAGTAAAGCCAATGATTTAGATAAAAATGGGCCAGTTTCTTGAAAAACGCAACTTACCAAAACTAAGAAGAAATAGTACAAATCCTTCCATATCTGTTAAAGAATGAATTCTGGGTGAGAGGGAGAGGCTGCCTGACCGGCACTGGCTTCTCCCCCAGCCCCTCGTCTGATTTCCTTCTCTCTTTGTCTTGATTTCATGGCTTCAAACTCTGCCTTCCCCAAGTCTGCATCTCAGTTTTCTCTCAAATCCATCCCTTTGGATCCTCTGTGCCAACCTTGGTTGCTCAGTAACCAGTCCCCCATCTCTGGCCACTTGATTTGAGTTCTGATCCTGTCTCTCTTTGAAAGGCAGAGTTGGACAGTGGAGGTCAAATGGCAGTGAACTGAATAAATGAGAGGAAAGGAAGTGAGACAAGGGAATAGTCACCACTCTTTAGAGAAGTTTGGTGGTGAAAGAAAGCAGAGAGGAGGCGGCCAGAAACTGCAGCTGTGAAACATCATGCAAACCACGTAATGCAATTCCATTACTCTCCACATGGAGCACTGGATTTGCATTAGTGATCCTGACAGCATGTGTCTAAAAGTTCACCAAGAAGTAAAGTAAATACAGATACAAATCATCCATCCGTTTAGGAAAACTAAAATTACTCATAAAAAACTACCTTTCATTACTTTTTATTATTAACTAAACACATTATAATCCTCTCCTTATAAAACTCCTTTGATTATTATGCAAATACTAATGAAAGCCAAAGGCATTCCAAAAACAAGAAGTTTGTGAGTGACATAACATTTTTAATTGGTTCTCTCACACCATTCAAATCTGTATTCCTGACTTAATGAAGTTTCTCTTGTTAGCATCAACAGAAGCAAATAGGCCCTCTGGCCCTTCAGGAATACACTCTTTAAAGAAATTTTAGTCTGGCTCGGCGCCTGTGGCTCAATCAGCTAAGGCGCCAGCCACGTACACCTAAGGTGGTGGGTTCAAATCCCCAGCCCGGGCCTGCCAAACAACAATGATGGCTGCAACCAAAAAATGGCCGGGCGTTGTGGCGGGCGCCTGTGGTCCCAGCTACTTGGAAGGCAGAGGCAGGAGACTCACTTGAGCCCAGGAGTTGGAGG
>CAUYQV010158775.1:0-36361 GCA_963574575.1 Galagoides demidoff | reverse complement strand
TTGAGACAGAGCCTCAAGCTATCCCCCTGGGTAGAGTGCCATGGCATCACAGCTCATAGCAACCTCCAACTCCTGGGCTCAAGCGAGTCTCCTGCCTCGGCCTCCCAAGTAGCTGGGACCACAGGTGCCCGCCACAACGCCAGGCCATTTTTTGGTTGCAGCCATCATTGTTGTTCGGTGGGCCCGGGCTGGGGATCCGAACCCGCCACCTTAGGTGTACGTGGCTGGCGCCCTAGCCGATTGAGCCACAGGCGCAGAGCCTTATGTACTACTATTAAAGAAAAAGTTCTACCAATTAAACCATGATCTGCTAATGTTTATAAGACAGACACATCATGATTTTTAGAAATGGTAAAATATGATCAAATTGTGTAGTTCAGAATTTATAAAATGTGGCTTGTCATTTACAAAGTAATAGAAATTATTTGTTCATTTATTTACCAAGTATTAAGTAAAATTTAACATATATAAATACATTTTAAGTTATTCAAAATAAGCCTAGCTGATATAAAAATAAAATGATACCAAAGGGGGAAAAAAAGTAGCCTAAAGAAACTATGATTCCTAATAAAAAGAATAAGGGCAGTCTTAAGAAATCTTTGATTTATTAAACTTTAAAGAGTTTTTAAATGTTTTACTTTTTCACTGAAAAGTTAAGACCCAAATAATTTAAGAGTAATTTTATTTTTAGTATTTTACTCTTAACCACACCTAAATAGATATATGTTAAATTAATAGAATCTGAGTTAGTAACTTTTTTGATAGTAGATATAAATGTACATTGCTCAAAAATTCAAGGAATGTAGAAATCCAACTTACCTTCACCTACAACCCCAAGAATCTCAAATTTATTCATCACATTACCAATGTTAGGAATCTTCATGAAGACAAACTCCTCTTTTGATGTACGCCACCGAACATGGCACCAGAAAAGGGATTTCTAAAACAGTTGTGCAGTAAGAAGAACAAAAAATGTCCAAAGGAAGAAATTCTCACTCGCTGGCAGGAATTTTCACATATTTGTTCAATAGTGACGTATTAAACCCTGAAAGAACAAACACAATTAAAAGCCATTAAGTTTTATACAGCAATACTCTAATAACCTATCTTACCTTACCTTTCTGTATTGTTCTTTTAAATCCATGTTAATGTTTTAAATGAGAAAAACAAAACAGAACAAAACAATACAAGAAAAGAATCCAAAATGGAATGAACACAAAAAATTGAGTCTTACTGTATTGGAAATGAATAACATAACAACACTGAAGGGGACAAGGGCAAGGGAATTAACCACAGGTTTTAAAAACAATATTTTAACACCCTACTCTCTTCAAGCTAAAAACAAAAAGAAATATAAACAATTATAATCAGACAATTACTTTTACATAGTAATATAAAACTTCTTTATGTATATTGTAAGATTAAGCAAATAGATTCCGTGCCCGTAGCTCAGCAGCTAGGGTGCCAGCCACATACACTGGAGGTGGCGGATTTGAATCCTGCCTGGGCTTGCCAAACAACAATGACAACTATAACCAAAAAATGGCCGGGTGTTATGACAGCCGAGGCAAGAGAATCACTTAAGCCCAAGAGTTTAAGGTTGCTGTGAGCTGTGATGCCATGACACTCTACCCAAGGCGACAGCTTGAGACTCTGTCTCAAAAAAAAAAAAAAAATTAAGCAAATAAATATATTGTGAACAATGAGACCTTGGTTTCTTACTCTCATAAAAAAGAGTTACAATTATGAAAAGGGGGAAATTTTGGAGTTAGAGTTAACAATAAAGCTCTGATTTTATTATAGAGAGCTGTAGCAATAGATATGTGTAAACATATATGGCTCAGCTCCTGTGGCTCAAGTGGCTAAGGCACCAGCCACATACACCTAAGGTGGCGGGTTTGAATCTAGCCTGGGCCCGCCAAACAACAATGATGGCTGCAAACAAAAAATAGCCAGGTGCTGTGGTGGGCGGCTGTGGTCCCAGCTACTTGGGAGGCAGAGGCAGGAGACTGGCTTAAGCCCAGGAGTTGGAGGTTGCTGTGAGCTGTGATGCCACAGCACTCTACCCAGGGGGACAGCTTGAGGCTCTGTCTCAAGAAAAACCACAAAAAACAACCATATACACTCTCATACATATATTCCCAAGCTCTGTTGCTGAGAAGGCCTAGGAGAAATGACATCCCGATAGCCATGAGCACACTGGTGCTTCATTAAAAGAAACCAAGGTTCCTTGGAGAAATGACTAGGTCCAGGGTGGGGCAGGTAAAGCACAATAGAAATCTAGGGTATATTTTTATGATGCCAGAAAGTAAGGAAATGCTCAAAGAATGACAGGGATACATCAAAAAGCACAGGGGTCACCTTGAAGTGATTCCCACTGGCCTAATGAGAATATTTTAGTTACAAAATAACTTAGTAACGGAATTTTTAAAAAGAAAGAGCCCTTATTGACTGACATAAATAAATAAATGGAGGAGAAGGAAAAGCTCTTTTGTAAAGTATAATTCCAAATAATAAATGTGATGGAATTAGAAAATCACCATTTGGCAATCAGTCTGATAATAATTATTTCAGGCAAGTATCATCAATATATATTAAGACTACTGGTTGAAAGTTTGATGGAAAACAGGATATTATTAGTCTCAAAGTATCTCTCCACAAGATACCTATTAATTATAAAGGGAAAAATAGTAATTTTATAGTGAAGAATCCTGCCAGACACAACCTTAATTAAACGATCAAAGTTAACACCATCAGTAAGGGGACAAACCACCATTATATGCTTCCTAATAGTAAACATCACATCACTACTTCTGTGACATTCCTCCCAGAACTGTGAAACCTTAATCTAATGACAAGAATCAACGAAGCTCAAACTGAAGGATAGCCTACTAGATAACTGGCCTGTACTCTTTTAAAATGTCGAGGTCATGAAAGACAGGAAGGACTGAGTAACTGTTCTAGATTAAAGAAGATTAAGAGACTTGATAAGTAAATATAATACATGGTCTTGGATTGGATCCTGGACCAAAAAAAAAAAAATTTATAAAAAAATTTTTGCTGTAAAGGACAACTGATAAAATTGAAATGTCTACAGAGTATAATAGTTTTGTGAAGAATAACTTTCACATGTTGTTAACAGTACTGTTGTTTATATAAAACAATGCTCTTGTTTTTAAGAAATAGAACCAAAGTTTTAGAGAAAAAGAGTCATCATATCTGCAACTTAAATCATTCAGAAAAAATTACATACGTGCATATGGAGGAAGAGAAAAAGAGAGATGGAATAATATAGGAAATATATATAAAATGATAACATTTGGGGAACCTGGGTCAAGGGTACAGAAAATAGGAAATTCTTCGTACTATTTTTGAACTTTAAATCTGAAATATTTTCAAAATAGGTTATTTTGTCTCAAAAACCCTGCTCTATCTCTAAGAAGAATAACAGTGATATCAACACAAAATACTGGCTTAAAAGGAAGAAATAAATCTAAATGAGTAGAGAAATTTTCTGCCCTTTAAAATGTGAAACTTTAAAAACAAGAGGACCCCATATGATGTGGTTAAGTACCATCAGAAAGTGGTGCTCTTTTGTACAGTGATGTCAGGAATGTAAACTGGTACAATCTTTCTAAAGAGCTCTAAGGAACATCATGTCCGTAATAATTTTAAAATGTTCATAAACCGATAAAGCCAGCTTGACAAAAAACTACAACATTCTTAAATATGATGTATTAGACATAGTCCCTTTAAAACTTAACATGACAAAGAGTTCTATATTTACATTTATTAATGTTATCATTAAACACCCTGGTGGGTTCTAGCTAGGCCAGTAAAATGAAAAATAACTGAATAAAGTATGTAAGGTTGGAAAGGGAGAAGCAAAACAGAACTTGCAGATATTATTGTCTACATAGAAATTTCAAAGGAATTCACAAACATTAGAATTGTGTTTGACAATGTAACTGACATAAGTTTAACAAGCAAATATCAACTGCATTTGCAATGTCAGTAAATTTTTTAAAATCCCGTTTACAATAATAACAAAGTAAGGTACTTAGGATTTAATGAACAAAAGACAGTCAAGGCTTCTACTCAAATATATTTAAAAACTTTACTCAAAGGCATAAAAGACCTAAATAGAGTTATCTAAATTTTAAGACTAGGAAGATTCAACAGTAGAAAGGTCAATTCTTTCCATATTGATGGTCAATGCAATTTCAATCAAAATTCCAATAGAGTTTTCTGAAGAATTAAGAGAAGTTGATTTAAAAATATATCTGGAAGAGCAGAGTTCCAAGTGCAAGCAATACCCTCCTACTGTAAGAATGAAGAGAAAAGAATTTAAAAAAAAAAGGAATGATAAGAAAAATAAGAAGGCTTGGCCAACAGGGTAGAATCTGGTAGGATGCCCTCCTGAATACTGAGGATTACGAGAGAGCCATGGGAATTAAGACAAGGTGATTTTGGCATGGAGATAGGCAAATTAGCCAGCAGAATAGATGGAAGAGCCCAGAAGAGACCATACTTCAATATCCCCACAGCTTCCTACAGTTCTGACAGGAGTCATAGTAACTCTTTAGGATAAGTCAGATCATGGCTTTTCTTACTCAAAACCCTCTAATGGCCTCCAATATCATTAAGAGAAAAAGCCAAAGTCCATATGAGCCCCAGGCCTTGACCTCCCCCCATAACATCACCTACTAGTCTCTCCCTTGACTCACTCAACTCCTTTCACTATACTCATTTTGGAAAACATTAGTGAAATGGAATCACAAATATTTAAAAGATTACTGTGACATTTAGAGAAAATGGTATCACAATTTGAGGAGAAACAAATATTTATTCTATGCATTCATTCATTCCTCAAATAATTACTGATGACATCTCAAGGAATGGATAAATAAGACACACAGGACACTAAGCAAGGTCCTTGCCCTTGTGGAACTTCATGTTTTGCTAGGATAGGAAAAATAAGATTATTATCAGATACTAATACTTATGAAGGGGAATATAAAGACTGGCCCTGAAGACAGTGAGGGCTTCTCTAACAGCGTGACATTTGAGCTGAGATTGCAATGACAAGTAGGCAGCCATACAAAGATCTAAATCAGTCACATTCTGGGTAAAGGAAGCTCAGAGTGTTTCTGAGAATAAATCAGTCTTTCATTTTCTATGGATAGTTTGGAAAAACACCCAGGAAACATTTAAATATTCTACTCTCTGCCAATAATGGTATGGCTCATTTCAAAAGAAACTTGAGATAAAAAAAATAATCATTCCCACTAAGAAAGCCCAGCACCCAAAGAGTTCTGTATATAAATAAGAACATTCGGTACCATCTATTCTTTGGGGCAATCAAAACTGAGTAATGTATTAAATATGTGAGTGAATACATAACATAGGTGTCAAGAACGGTCTTTTAACTACCAGTATTCATAGTGAGGAAATAAAATTTTGCCAAATGGCATTTAGCTGTAATTTTGTATGAATAACGCTGATTATTTTTTTTTAAGGCATAAAAACTCAGAGACTTTAGCTTCTGATAATGGCAAACTACATAACTTGGATGAAATGTCTCTTTGAGGACAAATATAAACTACGGAGAAAATACTTTTTAAAATCAGGTTAAAAGCACCAAACACTAAGATTGTGAAGAATTACCTGGCTAAAATCAAGGCAAAATAATAGAACCCAGAGGGATTAATTCAAACCATTCAAAACCATTTTAGCCCTTCTGGTATTTGAAGGTCCAGAAAATGGAAGAAAAACAGGCTTGCTCATAAAACTCTTACAGATCAAGGAACACAAAGTCAAAGTCCAGGGGGTTTCAAAGGCAGAATGTTTGATAAACCACACACCACTCACTTGAAGCCGAAATCCCAAAGAGCCACACTCCTAGGATAAGGAAAATCAGAAATAAACCAGTTCAAACCAGTTCTTGAACAGATTTGAATTGTAGCTTTATATCATCTGGACAATGTTTATAAAACCTCAAAATGTACTTTGGATTAAGGAAGTTCTACATTCAGATTGGTAAAGGAAAGGAAAAAAGCTGAGGGAAGAAGGCATCAACCTAGGCTTCTCCATGTTGCTACAGAAAACTTCTCATTTCCAGCGTGTAGCACATAATCAAAGATGGCTGGAGACACAAGGGAAGACACCAACAAACAAGAACCAACAGAAACACATGAAAAAGAAAATGACCCAGAATGACTTGCAATATTAAAATAATCAGGAATAGCCTATAAAACAACTGTAGGGTTGAGATAATAAAACCAAAAGTTGAACATTTTGACAGTAATCAAATGTCCAAAGGGTGAAAGACCAAATTTGAAAAATAAATTAGAATGCTAGAAAGAGAAAATAACAGAAAAAAGAACTCAATGAAAGAGAAAAATATCAGGACACAGAAGATTTTGAACTTGTTTTTAAAACTTGACCAAATGAGCATATGCCCTGCTGCAAAGAATTGCAGAATATCTCCCCGTCAAGCACAAACACATTTACAAAAACTGATCATATGGTAGGCCCTAACTCAATTCAAAACAAATTATAAGGCCTGAAGTCAGAAGATGTTCTCTTTCCACAACTAAAATATGTAAGAAATCAATCACAAGAGAGATAATTAAAAAATATTCATGTTTGGAAGTAGATCCATTGCAAAATATAAAGAGGAAGTTATAATAGACACTTTAAAATAACAGACTACAAATTTATAGGAAGAAGCTAAAGCAATGTTTCGGGGGGGGGGATTGAGAATCTTATGTATGCCAAATATATAAAAAACTAATAAACTAAGCATCAATCTTAAGAGTTTTTAAAAAAAACCCACAAATCCAATGAAAACATAAAGAAATGAGAGCAAAAATTCATGAAATAGAAAACACACAAATGATAAAGAAGTCAAAGGAGCAGAGTTGGATCTTGGAAACCAATGTTAGAACTCACAAGAAAAAGAGAAAACTCAGCCCAGCAGATAAGTTGATTTCAGCTTTATGATAGCTATCCTAAGCAGAGAATCGAGCTACGCCATTCCAGACATCTGACCTACAGAACTGCGCACTAATACATGAGTATAATTTTAAGTAGCTAACCTGTGGTAATTTGTTATATAACAGAAAGCTGAACAACAGCACTGTTTCATTTATACGGTTTTAAAACAGGCAAAGCTGAACTATAAACTATATTAAATGTGCAAATATAAGTGATAAATCTATAAAAAAGTGATCAAGGAAGTGTTTATTAATGAGGGTATTAATTACCACTAGGGAGGGTTGAGATTAAGAGATACAAGGCAGGCTTTCTGGGACACTATTTCTATTTCTGGACTTGAGTGATGGTTAAATAGACATTCACTTATAATTATTCATTAGAGTGTCTATTTATGTTTTATTTCTATGTTGTAATATTCCACAATAAGTTTTTAAGAACGCTGATGATGACATCACATATAAATGATCCTATAGTCATTTGTATGGAAGTAAAAGAATTTTATCAAAAATAAAGCATTGCAATATTAAACAAGTTAAACTCTTCTCTCTGAAGCTCAGATTCCACATAACATACTATGTGTAATACTGGGTTATCACAACAAAACCAAAACCTCCTAGTGATGGATAACCTGGATGGTGACCACTCTCCTAAAACCATACCAGATGAGGAACTGGGGAGGGAACTGGGTGTGTTTGATTTCAGTAAGAGGTGACTGACATCCAAATGTCTGAAGACTCTTTTGAAAAAAGGGATAAAGTAGGTGATTAATTTTAGGGGCCAGAACTAAGACCAGTGAGTGGTAGAGATGAAAAGGAGACAGGTTTCAGCTCAGTAGTGATTGGATGACAATCAACCACCAATGGTTGCATTCATTCTCATCTTTGTCATATTTGTCAGACGTCTACAATGAGCCAGCCACTGTTGTGGATGCTTCCAGATACAGCAGTGAACAGCACAGACTTGGCTCCTGCTCTCATGGAGCTAAGGGGAGATAGATAATAAAGAAATATAAATATGATAATTTCAGACAATAACAAGTATTATAAGGGAAATAAAACAGTCTTATGATAGAGAGTTATAGCAGTTAGAAAGAGGGGTCCTTTAGATAGGTGGTCAAGGAAAGGCCTGTCTGAAGAGGTGGTATTTCAAAGAAATCTGTTCCATGTAAAGAAGCAAACCACAGGCATAGGATCATGAGAAGTGCATTCAAGGCAGTACAGTCTTACAGAGCTTGATAAATTTAAGGAACGGAGAGGGCCTGTATATCCGAAGCAGGCTGACAAGGAAAAAAATCAGCAGGTGGAAGGAAGGCGCTGCTGCAAACAGTTTGGCCTTGGTAGAAAGGATTTTTTTCTTTTTTTAAACAAAACTGGACGTCCTCTAAGGTACCTTCTAATGTAAAGATTCTAAGTCTCTAAAAAATAATTCAGTTTTTGATTACTAACCATTAAGTTTTAACCAAATACATTTCAAAGTGGATCTGTCTGGCACTAAGAGTACATCTAAGCAATCTTGTCTCTGCATTGGCAAGTAAGCAGGTACCTATAAGAAGTGATAGAAACACAAGGCATATAACTCATTTCATAGGTATTAGTATTGAATTTAAGAGCTGCCTGGGCCTTGAATGCTTCCTTTGTTGCTGAAATTATAATCTTCATTTCAACTGGTCTTCTCTTCTTCCCAAAGAGTACAAAATCACTTGAATCATCAGTTTTGTTTTTGTTCCTGGCATTGTTTTTTATACATACAAATGAGAGAACCATTTTGTCACTGAAAATTGCACAGAAATACATTTGGTACATGACTAACTTCCATTATAATAAGAGAGTTCAAATAGTTTGAAAGCATCTTAAAACTCATGATCCATGTATAGAAGAAAACCATTTCTGTGGAAAGCAAAGCCCTGTGAAAAACACCCTAATTAATTACCCTTTTGTAGAGACTTCTTCATATTGAATATAAGCAAAAAGATAATGCACTCTTACTTAGTTTTCTTCCTAGATGAGACCATATGACCCATAATTAATAAGATCTTCAGTTCATGCTCCCAACAGTGGAGAGTAATCTGATTTAATAGTCCTCTATAATTCAGTTCCCATTATCAAATCAAACCAGTACATGATTATTATGAGTTACTTACTAGCACAGAAATTTCAACTACCAAGTATATAGCTTACTTTTCACCCTTGACCTTTAGAATTCCTTTACAAGGTAGAAAATCCAGTATCAACCCAATGTTTATCTACTACCATCTACTTGATACTTCTCCCAGCACCGCTAGTCCTATTCAACTCCCAGTTCTTCCTAAGAATCTGATGGCCTTGGGGTTTAGACTGAAAGAGCTAAAATGAAATCACAGAAATTCACAGTTCATACTAATACTGTACTACTTAAGATATCCTATTAGTTAAAAAAGTTTCAGAGGCACCTGCATGAAGATGTAAGGATCAGTTTTAACATGGTTTCTATGAGGTAATTACGTTCTCAATTCCAAATTCTAAATAACTGAATTAAAATAAACTTACCTAGATTTTGTTGTACTGATCTGGATCAGAAAACGTGGTCTAAGTTATTGTCCTCTACTCCAAGAATAAACTACCTCGAGATGAAAAAGGATGGAAGGAACTCAAGTCCAAGAACACTTATAGGCTTGAAGTAAATCCAAGACCATTGGCCTAGATAAATCTCATGCCTAAAATGCTTTAAGACTGTCAAGATGAGACCACTAAAATTTAGTAGTCTTAGGAAAGTCACAGGGAAAAGATGAGCATAAATACTGGTCAAGAGCAAATGTAGTTACATTTCTCAGAAAGGGTAAAACAAGACGTTCTATAAACTCTATACCTGAGAAATACAATTAAGCAATCAGTCGATAAATGTCTTGAGAGCCAACTATATGCCAGGTATTGTGATAGACTCTGGGGACATAAGAGCAAAGGAAATAGACAAGATCCTTTATTTCAAGGAATTTAATCAAAGAATCACTTAAGTGTAAAAGATAAAATTCTAGTATATAAAAAAAGAGACATAAGGGTTTCCTACCTTATTAGGGAGGGCTAGCTCTTTCAGAGAAAGCAATGAGGGAGCTGAGATCTGTAGGATAATCAGACATAAATTTATGGAGGAGGAGGGATGCTCCAAGAGAGAATGATTTATACAAAAGCCCCAGGTCAAAAGGGAACATGGAAGACACAAGAGATGCAAAAGGCATTGAATGGTTTTACTAGGTAAATAACCTAGTACAAGGTAAGCTTGGAGACATAGCAGGCTGGGCTATTTTAAGTAGTATAATCTTTACTGTGGGATAAGGAGCCACAGGAGGGTCCTGAACAAGAATGGGAGGGATGGATTCAGGGGCAGTATGACAATGATATGATCTGCATTTTAAAAAGATCATATAAGCTACAGAGTAGAGAATGGTTCAATGCCTGAAAGGGGAGATGTGGGTTTGGGGACTAAACAGCTAGGAAGCCATTGGAGCCACCCAAGTGAAAGACAAGGACAAGATGGACTAAAACTGGTAGATGTGAAGAGAAATGGATTGATTCAGAATATGTTTGGAAGAGAAGTCAATACCACTAGGGATGAATTAGAGATAGACAATGAGGAAAAGAAGAATCAAAGAGAACTTGGGTTTGGGCTTGGGCTGTAAGTAGGGACCTAAGAGCTGCTGTCCTTTGACATACAACAACTAGGAAAAAGAACAGGTTAAGGAAAGGGAAGGAAACCTAGGATTCCATTTAGGCCACACTGAGTTTAGATATCCATAAAAATGAAAAAGGCACAAACCAAAGGGAAAATAGAAATGAAAATCTGAGGGAAAGAATCTGCAACTTATATCACAAAGAGTTAATATCCCGATACACAGAAGGCTCCTACTGCTCATGACGAGGGACACAACCTCAATTTTTAAAATGGACAAAGTGATAGGAACAAATTAAATCACGGAAAACACAAAGGCTTTTAAACACATAAAAATTTACTCAACTTTACATGTAATAAAAATTGAAGATTAAAACCACACTGAGATACAATTTTTCAGATTGGGAAAGGCCAAAAATAACATACCATGCTGATGAGAGCATGAGGGAATTAAGCTTACTCATACACTGCTGGTGGGAAAATATATTGATACAATTTTTTGGAGGCCAATTTGACAATATCTTTCAAAACTAAAAACAAACATTCAAATGACACAGCAATTACATTTCTAGGAATTTGTCCTCAGAAACACACACACAGTGTACATACATTATTCACTGCAGCAAATGTCTGCAAAAGCATCGAAACAGCCTAAATATACATCAACAAGGGCCTAGTTAAGTGAATTATGGTATATACATCCATTCAATTATTTTAAGCTAAAAACAGAAGTGAAATATGTATATGAAACACTCCCATACAGTAAGTCACAAATTTAAGCTATGTTCTTACTAACTTATTTTCCAATAGATTAAAATCTGGCTTAATCAGATCTCCAGATTCCTGGTCCTTGTAGTTGTAAACTGGAAAATCACATGACAGAGACTCTGAAACATGTTTCTCTCACTAAACCAAAGTTATCAGATTTATGGTTGGCCTTGACAATTTTTGTTTCTTCAGTAAAAACATAAGGCTTCTTCTATTGGAGATCTCTGAGGTCCCTTCTAGCTTTCAGGTCTCACAATGTTCATTTCTAAATACCTGGACCCTTTTAAATGGAAAATGAACACCAAAACCCTAAATGTTAGTCCACAAAGGACTAATATAAAATATATATAGCCTACCCTCTCTCTTGTCACATAGTTCCAAATCTATTATGAAGCAAAGATTCCAAAGCAATTGAGTAAAATCATTTTAGAAAAAAGGAAGGAATGGAGTGATTATCTTTCAGCATATTTTAGAAAAACAGCAAAACCAAAATAAGTGAAATACCATTGGCCAAACATCTGGTGATTAAGTTATTCCTGCAAGGGTCACTTATATTAGAGGGAAAAAACAAATAGTAATAATGACTATATAGCAGCAACTTTGCAAGGCATGAAGAGGAAGTCTGGGATATTTTCCAAATGTATTGAGGTTATTTTTATTTACAGAGATATTTGTGTCCTATTTAAAATATAGAAGAAACTGAAGAAAAATCAAGCTAAAAATCTTACACTTCCTCAGCTGTTTGTGCTGCTAACTTTAGAAAGGTAAGTAAAATTACTTACTGATCAGAGAGTCAAAAGTACAAGCAATTTCATCAAGACCATTTATTAATAAAAGCATTCAGTTAGAGATCTGAGCACCTGACTAATAAATAATAAAGATTTAATGTGTTAAAGAGAAAAGATAGGTTCTTTCCCTCAAGGAGATCACAATTTAAAAAAAAAAAGATATGGTTAAGAATACTTTTGAGTTCCTGTTCTCCCACACAAACAATGTTGAGTTGACCAGTTCCTTGAAATTCCAGTTTGTTTCTATTCCCAAACTGGACATTGTGCCTGAGGGGTTCCTCTTCCTATTAGCAAATTCCTGGTATCTTTTCCCAATACCAATTTTCTGATCCTCTGACATCAACTAGGTGTCCTACCATTCCATCCACTGGTTTATGAACCAAAATAAAATCTTTTAAGACAAGAGTCTCACTCTGTTGCCCTGGGTAGAGTGCCATGCATCATAGCTCACAGCAACCTCAAACTCCTGAGTTCAAGTGATCTTCTTGCCTCTGCCTCCCCAGTAGCTGGAACTACAGTAAACCACCACAATGCTCAGCTAGTTTTTCTATTTTTAGTGGTGGGGGGGGGGTCTTGCTCTTGCTCAGGCTGGGTTTGAACTCCGGAACTCAAGCAACCTATCCGCCTTCGCTTCCCAGAGTGCTAGGATTACAGGCATGAGCCACCATGCCTGGCCAAAAATAAAATCTTGCGCTTCTCCCCACAGGGTAACTGAATGGACTCCAGAAATGCCCTAAAGGTGAATTGCTGGCTGGAGGTCAGAAATGACTTTCATGTCCACCTCCCTTCTAGGAAATATCCTTTGTAACTCATTAAAAGACCCAAGACTACAAAAGACAAAGCTTAAATCACAGCTGCAGATAATTTACTTAATAAATTAAGGCTGGGTATATGTCCAGTGTATGTCCAGTGGCCTGTCTCTGATTAACAACCTTCCTTATATTAAAACATTCCAAGCCTCCAGGGATGTCCAACCTTCAGCCCATAAGGATTATTTGAGGACTTTTTTTGGTTTATCTGTGATGGCCGATATCACAAAAATCATGCACAGACCTTTCTTTTTTGCTCATCAGATTTTGTTAGTGTTTGTGTATTTACTGTGTGGCCCAAGACAACTCTTCTTCTTCCAATGTGCGGCAGAGAAGAATAAAAGTTGGACACCTTCATTTTTTTTTTTTTTTGAGACAGAGCCTCAAGCTGTCCCCCTGGGTAGAGTGCTATGGCATCACAGCTCACAGAAACGGCCAACTCCTGGGCTCAAGCAAGTCTCTTGCCTCTGCCTCCCAAGTAGCTGGGACCACAGGCGCCCACCACAACGCCCAGCTGTTTTTGGTTGCAGCCATCATTATTGTTTGGCGGGCCCAGGCTGGATTTGAACCTGCCACCTTAGGTGTACATGGCTGGCGCCTTACCCACTTGAGCCATAGGCGCTGAGCCACCTTCATTTCTTTAACCAATCACAAAACAACAAATCTTCACATCCACCTATAACGCCCCACTTTGAGATGCCCTGCATTTTGGGGCCAAACCAACGAATACCTTCCATGTATTGACTTTGTTTCCCTGAAATGAACAAAAACCAAACTGTAACCTAACCATGGCAGGACCACTTGCTCAAGGCTTCTTGGCCATGGCTCTGCAGACCATGGGCACACATATTTGGCTCAGAATAAACCTTTTTAAATTATTTAAACTTCTTTTGCATTAACAAGTTTAAGGGCTCAATCCCACTGGTTGCCCTCACTTCAGAGGCCAGTCACAAGTCCCAGGTCCCCAAGCTACTTCTGTCTGACTTGGCTATAATTTGGGAGGTTTCCACAACCCCCTCTCCTCAGGTTCGATGATCTTAAGGTTAAAATACCCCAACTCTTGGTTTGGTGCCTATAACTCAGTGGTTAGGGCACCCACCACATACACCAAGGCTGGCGGGTGTGAACCCAGCCTGGGACTACCAAACAACAATGACAACTACAACAAAAAAAGAGCCAGTGTTGGGGCAGGCACCTGTAGTCCCCACTACTTGGGAGGCTGAGGCAAGAGAATCACTTAAACCCAAGAGTTTGAGGTTGCTGTGAGCTGTGACACCACAGCACTCTACCGTGGACAACATAGACTGTCTCAAAAAAAAAATCCCAACTCTTAAAATTAAATGCACATATGAAAATGTAACTGCATTACCTAAGTTAATAGGCCCCAACCTTAAATATTCTTCTCTTCCCTACATACTCCATATCTTTGGAAATATCTACCTTTAACTCTCTGTCTGGATTCTATACAACTTTAAAGATGTAGCTATTAGAGTCTGAAAGAGGATGGTAATTTTCTAGGCCATCTCTTGAATGTAACATACTTATCCTCTCTATGAATAAAGTGATGTGAAACTTATACTACCTAAAAAAAAAAAAAAAAACAGCTCACTACAAATTCAGACCTCTAGTTACTAGAAAATCCTTCCTCATTTAAAATCTGGAAAGCTACTTCTACTTCTCCAAGCCTTAGACTACTTACTCATCTGTAAAGAAATCTTAAAATCTCAGCAATCACTTGAGGCATTGAGCATCTAACATCTACCCTAGTCAAGTTCAACATACATTTATTGGGCATCTATTATGGCATCCTTACTGCTTGTATATGCAATCTTCAGCATAACTACAATTCTTATCTACAGTCAATTCTACCACATAAGGTGGGGTAAGAAACAAAGACATTCACGATCTTTCTTTTTCTCTTATGCTCTAAGATATTCATAGGGTTTTTTTTTGGGGGGGGGGGTGTTTTTTTTTTAATTAGGAAAAAGATGTAGCTGAGTGGAATCTGAAAAAGAGAGAAAGAAGGAGAATGAGAGAATAAAGCAGCCTATAAGGAGAAGATATCTTCAAAGTAATTCACAATTTACCCATTCAATAAAATATTCATTAAGAACTGATAAGGAAAATAACCTTGATCAATCTACTATCTGATCTTTACACCTGCTTTTCTCCACTTTTTTTCCTATTTGTAATCTGAGCTCTTTCTGTTTTGTACACTGGATGTTGCCTGGTTCACGAATTTGCTAATAAAACCCAAACAGATCTTGGAAACTTCAATTTGAATAAAACTGCCTGTCATGTATTCTCAGACTCTATGATGAAAAGTCACTTTTCAAATGAATTCATTATAATCACATTGTTGTGGAATCCTTGGGAAAATGTCTTGGAATTCATAGAATCATGGCATTTTGATCTATGCAACTTGGACTTGTTTGAACCAGACTGGAATGAAGGTCCAGTTTGTTTCTCGGTTTGGTTTTTAATCCCTTATAAACTGTATTGTAAAATACAATAAAATAGTGTGACATTAAATTGCTATAAAAGTTTCTAAAATCTGGCTCAGCACCTGTGGCTCAAGTTGCTAAGACACCAGCCACATACACCTGGCAGGTTGGAATCCAGCCTGGGCCCGCCAAACAACAATGATGGCTGCAACAAAAAAATAGCCAGGAATTTGTGGCGGGCTCCTGTAGTCCTAGCTACTTGGGAGGCTGAGGCAGGAGAATCGCTTGAGCCCAGGAGTTGGAGGTTGTTGTGATGCCACAGCACTCTACCCAGGGCGACAGCTTGAGGCTCTGTCTCAAAAAAAAAAAAAATTTTTTTTTTTCTAAAATCTTGCACTCACTTTTAAAATATTTTTTACATGAAAATATTTAATACTTTTAAGACTCAATATTTTATTAGTACAGCCCTGATAATTCACAACTCAGAAATTCACTGACTCATAGAGAAACAAATTTTAAAACTAAATTCTTTAGATTCTAAATTCTTTTTAGATTGTATCATTTTGCTATGAAATATTTTTAATTTCTCACTACCTACCAAAAAAAAGTCCAAATTCCTAAGGCAATATGTCAAGGAAAATAGCTAAAGACATGTCTTTCACTTGCTTACTCATTCATTCCCTTGACAAATACCTATTGAACACCTATTAAGTAGATGAAGGAATATTTCACCCAACCTTATTTTACAGATGGGGAAAATTTAGGCTCAGGGCAAATACATGGAGGTGACTTAATGTGAAATTAACTATTACTTTTGGCAACTGCTCCTTCCTGTGAATTTAACCATAATCTTTGGCATTATCCCCCGTCCCTGTAAAGCATCTGCATACTCTTGAACATCTAAAACCCGCCTTGCACTTTCTTACTTCCATGCCTTTATTCAGATCATTTCCCCACCTCTGACCCCAGTCTTTGCTGACTGAAATGTTAGTCATCATTTAAAAATGCAAGTAAATTAGTACTTCCTCTCATTTCTGCCCAGTTACAAATTATTCTTCAAAAACTGTTTTTCCCCCTTTGACTTCTTATGATTACTTGATCAGTTTTCATGATAATAAGTCATTCAGCATTTACATGACATTTATCATATACTTATTTAAACATTTACTGTTTGTATACAAGTGTATTGCTCTTAAGTAAATCGTAACTTCCTAGAAACTGTATACCATACTCCTACAAAATCCTCAGTGTAGGCCATACATATAAAACAAGTACTCAAGAAAATTTTGTTTAATTTTCCAACAAAATAGACAAATAAAACTCAGGTACTTCCAAAGCCTCAAGGTGGGGGGTGGGGATGGAGATTATATCAGTTTCATTTTCCTTCCTGCCAAATATTTTTATGAAGTATCAAAAAAACCTGCATTTCAACTCTCTTCTGCTTATTAACTGAGGAAGAAATTAATAACAATCGATGTTTCCAAAAGAAAGATACAGGGAAAGAAAAGAAATGGGCTTGGGATAAACCATTCTAACAATTCATAAATAAGAATTTATTGTGCTTATTTATAACAGTAACTGAGAATGAACTTATAAACAAGAATACTGTCAATTACTACCTGTAAGTGGATTATCCACATTATATTTTACTTTACAGTTCCACAATACCAACCAACTTAATTACTTGTATTTTTAATTTCATACAAATGGCATATAAAGCACTTTCAAATACAATCCACCACCTCTCTGTTCAGGGAATCCCAGAATCTGAGCTAGAATAAACCTTACACGTTCATTATAACAAAGAAGAAACAGAGCTCACATTCAGGTTTCCTAATCAGCTTCTGAGGAGGATCTATGCTCTGGCTTCACTGAAGGACTTTCTCTCTCCATTCACAACAGAATTGGTGGAGAAACAGCCCCCTGGTGACCACAGACCCTGCTCCTTAACATAGTATTACCATTTTCCTTGAAATAGAACCTAGTTTACTTAATCATAGATATAGGATTCAATATGTCAAAGAAACCTATGCATGTTCCAAATATTATCTATTTTCAATTATACAGACTAATAGATACACTTTGATGTGTCCTCCTCCTTAGAAGGTTTTTCACTTTCAACCTTTCAACAATTGAAGACTAATAAGATGGGGGGCGCCTGTGGCTCAAGGAGTAGGGTGCTCGCCCCATATACCGGAGGCGGTGTGTTCAAACCCAGCCCTGGCCAAAAAAAAAAGCCTAAAAAAAACCCAGTAAGATGATGAACAGTCACAATGCACTACTTATTGGCATAAACACTTCCTCTACCTGGACTCCTCTTTCTAGTCTTCGGAGAATACTGACAAATTCTTCACTAATTATGTGACCCTGAGCAAGTTATTTAACCTTGTAAGCCTATTGTCTCATTCACTAAAAGGAAATGATACCATATACTTACAGGCTGATGGAGAAAATTCAAGGTTATATCTGATGCATAGGCAGCCACATAATAAAGATCTAATTAAATAACACTGACATAATAAATGACAGAAACAAGAAGGCTAATGCCTCTAGAAAGTTGGGTTTATCGTCTGAATTATGAGCCTGCACTCAAATGAAACAAATTATTTATGTCAAGACCCAAAAGAAATAATAGATTCATGAAAATGTCATTAACTTTTTTTTTTCTTGCAGTTTTTGGCCGGGGCTGGGTTTGAACCCGCTACCTCCAGCATATGGGACCAGTGCCCTACCCTTTGAGCCACAAGCGCCACCCGTCATTAACATTTTTAAAAGCAATATTTTTATTAAGGAAAATAAAACATTTTAAAGCAATATTTCAGTCATGTTGGCCCTAATGACAATTTATTAAGTACTGTTATTTTATTAGACTGAACAATATACTGGAAAATTCTCTACTCAGCCTAAACAACTTAGAACTACACTAAATCTACAGCGTGTCCCTAAAGTGCCCATACATAGGGAAAAGAGGAAGTTGTGGCTGAATGTGCCTTCATTTACAAAATACTTACAAAGTAATCTCTACGTGTCAGCCACCTCTTTCTAGAGGCACACGAAGTCTCTCCCACTCATGGCAAACATGTTCCAAGATATCTGTTGTTATAAGTTTCCTATGCAGTTATAATTTTCCTATGTATGGTGACTTTTGGGACAACCTGTAGAACTAGTTCTTAAATTACATTGCACTATCACCTTTATTGATCATTTTTAGTTATATAAGTAAAGATCTCTCTCAGTAACTGTAAAAAGTAAAACATATTCTGTTGTGCCAAAAAAGAAAAAGCAAGAATTGACAAGTCAAAGCATCTAGAAGTGGAATTACTGAATTTGTTTGGAGGAAATCAAAGGATTTGACTAAGAGGAACAACAAATGTGTTTCAATTACCTCTAGCCCTAAGAAGTTTCATGAAAGACACCACAGAAATGATACACACACAAAAAGGTTGTTTGAAGGATTTTAAATGGAAGTATTCTGACAGAACTATGGAAAATAAAATGAAGCCTCATTCTCAAAAAATACAGAGAGAAGAGCTGAGTTACAGGGTCTAAATTCCAAAGAAATATATTATCAATTAATTATCAAAGGATATAGGAAACAGGAGGAACAAAGGAAAATATTGAGCATAGGTGAAATACAGAGGGTGTCCAAAGATGTGTACACATTTTAAGAAAGGAAAAAATTATATTAAAATTGTAATAATACATCCTGATAACATATGTTATGTTGTATATTGTATTTCTTATAATCGCAGAAGTTAAACGTTGCTTATCATAATTTTAATACGGTTTTATCCCTTCTTAACACTTGCACATTTTTTGGCACCCTCTGTATATTTTCCTAACACTAAAAGTGATAATTTATTACAATAAAATTAAGCCAAAGAGGAGTACTTCCAGAAGAGCAGTGTAAGGAGCCTATGGACCCTCTCCCCAGTGAAACAACCTCGGTAAACACAATAACAACAACAACAAAAAAGTTGTTTAGTCTCTGAAAAGTGCCCTAAGGGTACATGGCAAATGTAAAAATACGTATTTAAGACAATCTTCTGAATCTTGATCAGAACACAAATCTGAGATTTAGGCCAGGTCCCACTTCCCCCCTCCTCCACCCTCAACCTAGGCCCAGTGAATGTAGCTATGACAAGGCATTCTCTCACCCCAGCTTCCAGTGTAGTGGAAGTTTCTCCCAAGCAGCAGCAAGTTCCCATCATTTCACAGCCCCCAACACACCCCTGGCCCTATTCCATGTTGCAGAAACTCTATTCCAGGCAAGCAGAGATGGGAAGGTGGGCGGACTTCCTGCCTCCACCCAGCCTTCACTCATAGGATAGTAGCTCTAACGCAGGCAAGTAAGGTTGAAAGTACTAGAAATGAAATCAAATGGAAATTCTGGAATAAAAAAGTAAATAATCTAAAGATCCATTAGTGCCCACCTAGCACCTAGATCCTGGTACTCTTTGGACAAATAGCTGAATCTAGGACTGGGGCAAAAAAAACATACAAAATGAACCTGAAGAATGGAATGAACTGCCAGAAAGGAATAAAAAAATAAAAAAGATAGGGGATGCCAAAGTGGCACAGGAGCTAACTGAAAGGGCTCCCAATAGCCAAAGCAGGAATAATTTAAGCAAGAAAATAAAGGAGTACTGGATATGGATTATTACCCAGAGTATAAATTAAATATCCATGAGTACCTAATGATATTAAAAAATGATTAAATAGGTAAATGATAGCAGACAAATCTGTACAGAGTTCCAAATAATTTATGTATTAATACATACCCCACCTATAATAAGGCAGTGCCTACTCCTTAACTGTAGGCTGCACAGTGACATTCTTCCAGAGGACATTATGGAAAGAAGGAAAAAGAGTAGTTTTACAAAGGAGAAACCTGAAATAAAAACGTTAACTCAACCAGGTGATCAAAGTTAACATCAACAGCAGCAAGCATGTTTATATGGGGTGATGAACATGGTACCTTACACCTACATGGTTGGTCTTCCTCTCAAAATCCCATTCACACCAACCTAATCACAAGAAAAAAATCCAATTGAACGATGTTCTACAGAATACCTAACCAGTATTAGTCAAAACTGTTAAGGTCAGCTAAAACACAGAAAGTCTGAGAATCTGTAACAACCAAAAGGAGCCTAAGGAGACATGACAACTAAATGAGACATGGTATACTAGATGGGATCCTGGAACAGAAAAAAAAAAACACTAGGTAAAAATTGAGGAAATCTGAATAAAGTGTGAACTTTAATAAGAATGTCAGTAATCAATCCATTAGTAATATTAGTTGATTATAATGAATATAAGATGTTAATAGGGGAAATGGCATGGAGTATACTATTTCTGCAATATTTCTGTAAACCGCAAGGTGTCCCAAAAGTTGTCCATAAAGTGACTACACATAGGAAAAATGAGAGTTAAATGTACCTGTACTTACAAAGTATTCATTACAAAATTATTGCTTTAAAAAAAAAACTCATTAGAGGGGCTTGATAGCAGATTCAGCTAGCAGAAGAATCAATGAACTTTAAAACAGATTCACTGATAGAGATTATACAATCTGAAGAATACTGAGAAAAAATAAAAATGAGCAGAGCAGAGCCTTAGAGAAACACGGGATACCATTAAGCATACTATAATGGTTAATTTTATGTATCAACTGGACTGGGCCACAGAGTCCCCAAATATTCAGTTAAACATTGCTCTGAGTATGTCTGTGAGGGTGTTTCTGAATGAGATTAACGGCTGAATTGGTAGAATGCATAAAGCAGACTGCCCTCCCCAGTGTGGGCGAGCCTCACCCAGTCTGTTGAAGGCCTGAAGAGTATAATAGGCTGGGTAAGAGAATTTCCCTCTCTCTGCCTGACAGTCTGGCTTTCAAGCTGGGACTCAGTCTTCTGCCTTTGGATTCAGACTAGAACTTACACTACTGTCTCTCCTGGTTCTTGGGCATTCGTGCTACACTTATCAGTCGTTTTCAGCCTCCATAATCATGTGAGTCAATTCCTTATGAAAAACTATACACACCCACACACAGTGTATGCCTGCACATGCGTACGTGTGTATATATACATATTATATATATATATAAAATCCATCTCCTGTTGGTTCTCTTTCCCTGGAGAGCTTAGACTAACACACACAAAGACACATATGTAATGAGAATAGCAGAAGGAGAAGAGAGAAACAGAAAAATATACTAAAACAGTGGCTAACTTGTCAAATTTAATAAAAAATTTATCTGCACATATAAGAAGCTCAAAAAACTCCAAGTAGGATAAATGCAAAGAAATCCACACCCATACCTATCACAGTCAAAATGTTAAAAAGATAAAATATTTAAATTAAAAGTTAAAAACAACTTCTCACATACAAGGGATCCTCATAGAAACAACAGAGATCGCATTCAAATTGCTGAAAGGAAAAAAAAAATCCTGCCAACCAAGAATCTCAATCCAACAAAACTACATTTCAAAAATGAAGGCAAAATAAAGACATTCACAGAGAAGTAAAAAACTTGAGCAAATGTATTGCAAGAAGAGCTGCCTGACAAAAAATACTAATGGAAGTTTTTCATGCTGAAAACAAGTGACACTAGACAGTAATGTGAATCCACAAAAAAATTTTTAAAAGGCCCACTAAAGCACAAGAGAGGTGGGTGGGAGCAAAGCTGTACTAAAGTGAGGAAATGACTCCAGATGGTAACTCAAATTCACGGAAGAAAATTCACAGGAAGAGAACCAAAAATGGTAAATAAGAAAGGTTAATGTAACAAACTACAAATATATACTTGCTCTCCTTTTTTCTTCCAGCTTCTTTAAAAGATAAAATTATATAAAATAATAATTTTAACAACCTACTGTTAGGTTTTAACATATACAGACATAATATGTAAAAGGATTACACCACAAAAAATGGGGAGAAGAGAATAGAGCTATATGGAAGGAATGTTTCTATACCTCATTGGTATTAAGCTGGCAAAAATCTGAAGTAAATTCTGATAAATATGTATACAGTAAACTATAGAGCAATCATTAAAAAATAATTTAAGGCAGTGCCTATAGCTCAGTGGGTAGGGTGCCAGCCACATACACCAAGGCTGGCAGGTTTGAACCCAGCCAGGAACAGCTTACACAACGATGATAACTGCAACAATAACAACAAAAATAGCCAGGTATTGTGGCGGGTGCCTGTAGTCCCAGCTACTTGAGAGGCTGAGGAAAGAGAATTGCTTAAGCCCAAGAGTTTGAGGTTGCTGTGAGCTGTGACACCACAGCACTCTACTGAGTATCACAGCTTGAGACTGTCTCAAAAATGAAATAAAATAAAAAATAACTTTAAAAACTAGTGAAAAAAATCATTAAAGAAATTAAAATGTTACACTTGAAAACACCCCTTAATACAAAAGAAACAGTAAAGGAGAAACTGAGAAACCACCACAACAAAAGGCCATAAAAAATAGGAAATAATAAAATAATAGAGGTAAGCCTAACCATATCAATCACTAAATTAAGTGTGAATGGATTAAACTATCCAATGGAAAGGCGGGCAGAGATTTTCAGACTGGATTTAAAAAAACAACATCCAACTGCATGCTTTCTACAGGAGAACCATTTTAGATTCTAAGATACGAATGGGGTGAAAGTGAAAGGATAAAGATATAGCATGCATAAGAGTTGGAATGACTACATTAAAATCATACAAAATAGATGTTAAGGCTTGGCACCCATAGCTCAGTGGTTATGGCACCAGCCACTTACATTGGGGCTTGCGGGTTCAAACCTGGCCCAGATCTGCTAAACAACAATGATGACAACAACAACGATAAAAAAAAAAATAGATGTTAAGACAAAAAGTATTAGGTAAAAACTAAGGAAATCGGCTCGGCGCCTGTGGCTCAATCGGCTAAGGCACCAGCCACGTACACCTAAGGTGGCAGGTTCGAATCCCCAGCCCGGGCCCACCAAACAACAATGATGGCTGCAACCAAAAAATAGCCAGGCGTTGTGGCAGGGCCTGTGGTCCCCAGCTACTTGGGAGGCAGAGGCAGGAGACTTGCTTGAGCCCAGGAGTTGGAGACTGCTCTGAGCTGTGATGCCATGGCACTCTACCCAGGGGGATAGCTTGAGGCTCCATCTCAAAAAAAAAAAAACAACTAAGGAAATCTAAATAAAGTATATACTTTATTAATGATCACTATCAATAACCAGTAATTGGTGATTTAAACATCAATTACTATAGATAAATAGGGACATCTTACAGTGACAAAAAGATCCAACAAGAATGTATAAAAATTAAAAACATGCACCTAATAAGAGAGCCCTCAAAATACATGAAAAATGAACCAAAACAGTAAGAAAATTTGAATGAGAACAGCAAGAAACAGATAAGGATCAAATGCAGAGGGAATACTCAAGAAAACTAGCCTTTGTTCGAGAACAAATGCTTAACTCTTTTTTTTTTTGAGAAAGAGTCTCACTATGTCGCCCGCAGTAGAGTGCTGTTGCATCACAGCTCACAGCAACCTAAAACTCTTGGGCTTATGTGATTCTCTTGCCTCAGCCTCCCAAGTAGCTGGGACTACAGGCCCCCACCACAACACCTGGAAATTTTTTGCTTGTAGTTGTCATTATTATTTGGCAGGCCTGGGCTGGGTTCGAACCCACCAGCTCCCATGTATGTGGCTAAAACCCTAGCTGCTGAGCCAAATGCTTAACTCTTATTTCAAGCTTTGATCAATGTAAGTTTTCTGGTCTTAAGTTATAAAAGTTACTAAGGAATAGTAATGTCATTTATTTTTGAATATATGCACCTGTTCTAGGATGAGTTTGTGAAAATGTTCAGATCTCATACAATGACAGCTCTGATGGCTATTCCAGAAAGAGTCCCAAAATTGGTTTGAAGGGTGGACTAGGCACTCATGTCAGTGCATAGCTTCCCAAGGGGGAGTACTTCAATGGTGATTGTAGTGATATCCAGCAATGAGGTATGTAGCATTTTTTTCTAGGATGACTTCACAAACTTAATTGACAGACCTTATATAATGCAAGAATGAAAATCTCAAATTTGTTATATGAACAAATACAGCTCTATATAACATTTTAAAAGTTTGGATATTACAAAGTAAAAATAACTGGGCAGTGCCTATGGCTCAGTGAGTAGAGCACCAGCTCCATATACTGAGGGTGGTGGGTTTGAACCGGCCCCTGGCCAAATTGCAACAAAAAATAGCCAGGCGTTGTGGTGGGCACCTGTAGTCCCAGCTACTGGGGAGGCTGAGGCAAGAGAATCACCTAAGCCCAAGAGTTGGAGGTTGCTATGAGCTGTGACGCCATGGCACTCTACTGAGGGTGACAAAGTGAGACTCTGTCTCTAAAAAGAAGAAAAAGAGAAAGAAAGAAAAAAGTAAGAATAACCATCAACAACACCACCAATTCTAATTTGTATTAAATACTAAATATTAAAAGGCTCAAATATATTATGAATGATGTACATAATATTTGAGGAAAAATGGAGATGCTATTTTCCCAATTATTATCTAAAAGTGTTATTTAATAATTACAATGTTTAGAGGGTACCTGTAATCGCAGGTACTTGGGAGGCTGAGGCAAGAGAATTGCTTAAGCCCAAGAGTTGGAGGTTGCTGTGAGCTGTGATGCCAAAACACTCTACTGAGGGCAACACAGTGAGGCTCTGTCTCAAAAAAAAAAAAAAACCCAAAAAGTACAAAGTTTAAAATATGTAAAAATTTGAAGAGTACATCACAAAAAAATGTGTTTCAATATATAAGATAATGCTATTCAACTTATTTTTAAAAGTTTACCAACTAGGTTCGCCAAATTTCATTCACTATCTTATATTCATTTGAATACTAACTTTAGCCTAGTCAATACCAAATCCCTGAACTATCTGCTTGAATTGCCTTTCCACTACCAAGAATTAAGTTTCCTTAGGTACAGATTTCTTGGTATTAAAAAGAAAAAAAAATGGCTAGCAGCTAAGGTGCCAGCCACATACACCAGCTATAGCTGGAGGGTTCGAATCCAGCCTGGGCCTGCCCAACGACAATGACAATTACAACCAAAAAATAGCCAGGCATTGTGACAGGCGCCTATAGTCCCAGCTACTTGGGAGGCTAAGGCAAGAGAATCACTTAAGCCCAGGAGTTGGAGGTTGCTGTGAGCTGTGATGTCACAGCACTCTACCCAGGGTGACAGCTTGAGGCTCTGTCTCAAAAAAAAAAAAAATTAAGGTCCCTAAGAACAGAGATTCCATTTTTATAGTACCCTATTTCTTCTATGCAGCAAAACACTTGTGCTTTTACCTTTCTTCTACTAACTCTGTGACCTTGGGCAAGTCACTTCACTAGTCAGATTAATATGCTGCAAAAGGGCCTTAACCATAATACTAGTTCTTATAAGGTGCGTCTGATTGTTGATTATTATAAGGTTGTGTTTATTTTGGTCCTTAGGCATCAGAAATCAAAGGTTTTAAGGAAGGCAGTGATATCACTAAAGTTGTAAGTCAGAAAGGTTTGTTGGGGATGAGGTGGGATGATCTGGAGGAGATAGAATTGGAGACTGACAAAACAGGATATTATTGGAAAACACTTCGTGATAAATGATACGAACCTTAATTAAGGTAGTGGCAGCAGAGACAGAAATGGTGTGATTTTCAGAGAAGTTAACTAATACATACTAAATCCTTACAATCTTTCTGTTACCGTACTAGACCATGAGTAATCACTGCTAGAAAGGCTTATAAAAATCTAGACTAAAGCTATAAAAGAAATAAAACTGATCATTTCAATTGGAGGAGATATTATTTCATTAGAATTCAAACTTCCCTTGATGGTCTACTTTTCCATACGCCATCTCCTGTCTCTACCCTGGGTCTTAAAAAAAAAAAAAACCCACAAACGATCCTCCCACCCCTGCCCCCAGAGTCTCATTTTGTCACCCTCAGTGTCCTGGCATCACAGCTCACAGCAACCTGAGTCTCCTGGGCTCAAGTGATCGATCCTCTTGACTCAGCCTCCCCAGTAGCTGGGACTACAGGCACCAGCCACAAGGCCCAGCTATTTGTTTTTTTAACAGACAGGACCTTAGCCTCCCAGAGTGCTAGGATTACAGGCGCAAGCCACCGCGCCTGGCCCACAACCAATTCTTAAATAAAACTACATGCCAGAAACTATCTGGCAAGAAGGGAAATTTAAATTTTGTTCTCAAAAAGTATCCGTATGGTCAGTCAGAAGTAAAAAGATAGTTTCACACATCTCACTTCTCACTTGGATTTTTCTGAACCACTAATGAAAGATAAGATACCAATGTGAAATGATGTTAACTGGGGGGGGGGGGGAGCAAAACAAAACTTTTGCCTTAAGTCAGTACCTTGTGTATAGTATCTTATTCTACGCTCTTTAAAGCAAGAATATCAAATAACATTAGGCACTTTCATAATCTCTAAGCAATGGGTCCTGGCTTTTGTTTTAAAATTAAGTAATTTATATTAATATTTGCCTTACATATTCTAGTAAATAGTTTTCAATACTGTGCACAGTATGATCCACAAAATAAATATTCTATGTAGGCTTTATTTTTCCTTTATTCATGGAAACATCTAGGAAACACCTATCATATTAATTCAGCTTAGATCTACATTTAAAGAAATTTTTCTAGTAAAATGAATAAGCACTGATAATATTCATTTCTCATAAATGAATATTAACTGTATATCCTAATAAACATTCCCAAATACATTTTTAAACTACATGGTATATATTATGTTCATGGATTTCCATGGTATTACTGTTTATGCCTGAGTTTGCATTTTACTTTACGACTTATGACCTAGCCTACTCTAAGAGGACTCCTGCAATATTTCAAATCCTTCACCTTTTCAAATGTTACAAAAAATAAGGAATCAATTAAATAGTAAGGAGAAAGATAGTATTATTTCCAAAATATCTCGTCTAAGTTTTCCTCTAGAAAAGATGCCCATCATTTCTACCCTAGCCACACACACAAAAAGAAGATTCCATCCACTGTCCCAGATGTCAGTCCTGTATATCATGTGGCATTGCCCTTCAACTATAACTTACTGGACTAGAGAGAAAAACCCTAGCCAAAGCTGGGCATATCATATTCTCCTTTCTGAGAGATGAGTATTCAGACTCAGAGACCAAGACAGTGTTCAGCTATAGAGAGTTCATTAGGAGGTCCAACAGACTCAGGGGCTTGGGCTGCTATTTTGAAGTATCAATAACATACCACCAGTAACTGAATGAATGAGAAATTTGAAAATGACTTGGAGAAAAACAATTCTGAGAAACATCAAGAGAAGCAACTGACTATTCTCTGCAATTGATTCCAGGAGACCTAGTTCTTATTATAATAAAACCTTACTGTGCTTATGTTTTCTTGAGCAAGTTTCTATTTCTTAAGATATCCTTATCATAATATGAAGTATATTAATACATGTTTGAATAATAGTTTAACAGTTCTAACAGAGATACCCAAAATAATACTGGCTGAAATAAAAGAGAAGTTTGTTTCTTTCTCATGTCCAAGTCAGGGTGAATGGTTCCAGCATTGTCTATCTTTTACAGAACAAGATATAGACTTTAGCTCTCATTGCTTTGCTTCCTAGCCACAGAGAAGGAACAGAAGTAGAGGGCAAAACTCCTTTCCTTTTAGGGCAAAACACAGAAGATGTACTCAGTGTTCCCATTTTAATCCTATACCCACACCTGGCTGCAAAGGAGACTGGGAGAGGCAGTCTTTACCCAAGTGGCAAGTGCCTCCTTAAAAAAAAAATCAATTACTGTACTATAAGTGAACACTGTTCTAAGCTAACTTAGAATATATTAAATATTCTAACACTTGTCTAAGAGTACATGTAACTCTTCAGAATATTTTAGTTATTATCACTGAATGTTCTTAAAAAAAGATCAAATGAGATTCTCTAATCCTAAAGAGGACAAAAAGAAAAATTAAATAGGAAAGAGACAAATGAATCTCACACTACGGACTGCAGGAAGGAGATAAATGAAAACTATTTTCATCACGTTCTATATTTTATCATGCTCTAAACTGCCCTACTTCATCAAATCATCTGTTAAAAATTTTTTTTAACCAGCAGACATGCATACTTGCACCGCAGAAGACAGAAGGTAGACTCAGAACACCAACTATGCTGTGGGAGTCAGAGAACAGCAAATCACTTTATTTTGCCGGCTGAATGTATCAACCCAGCTGATAAAATTTTGATGCTCTGTATTTCAAAGAGCCTAGAAGTCTGCCAATTTAAATCTCCTGAAAAAGTTCATCTCTTTTCATTCACCATTGCTAAAGTAGAGCATTATTTCAGAAGGACAATAGAAAGTCTTACGGCATACTTGGTTATTTTTAACCTACATCCACCAGACTATGTACAGTTTCTCACATTTAGATTTAATTTTTTTTCTTTTTCTTTTGGAGACTAAGTGTCACTTTGTCACCCTCAGTATACTGCCATGGCATCATAGCTCACAGCAACCTCAAACTCTTGGGTTCAAGCGATCCTCTTGTCTCAGTCTCCCAAATAACTGGGACTACAGCCACCCATTACAATGCCCAGCTATTTTTAGAGACTGGGCCTTGCTCTTGCTCAGGATGGTCTCAAACTCTTGAGTTCAGGCAATCCATCTGCCTTGGCCTCCCAGAGTGTTAGGATTACAGATGTGAGTGACCACACCTGGCCTTAAATTTTCTATTCATTTTCCTCTCCAAAACTGGAATGATATTATCTGACCTGGGATTCATTTATCGAGACTGTAAAACTTTAATAACGAGACAAGTCACTAAATAAGATATAAATTGTATAGTAAAACACACTAGGAAAGGGGATGGTATTAAGAAGAAGAGTCCAAAACATAGCACTTTTTTTTTTTGAGACAGAGTCTCACCCTGTCACCCTAAATTTGAATGCTGTATTATTATCATAGCTCAAAGCAACCTCAGATTCTTGGGCTCAAGTGATTCTCTATCCTCAGCCTCCTGAGTAGCTGGGACTACAGGTACCCACCACAATGCCCAGCAGGCTTTTCTATTTTTATTTATTTATTTTTATTTTTTGAGACACAGTCTCAAGCTGTTGCCCTGGGTAGAGTACCGTAGCATCACAGCTCACAGCAACCTCTGACTCTTGGACTCAAGCTATTGTCCTCCCTCAGTTTTTCTACTTTTAGTAGAGACAGGGTCTCACTTTTGCTCAGGTTGGTCTCGAACATGTGAGCTCAAGCTATCCACCCGCCTCAGCCTCCCAGAATGCTAGGATTAAAGGCTTAAACTGCCATGCCCTGCTTCAAAACATAGCACTTTAAATTCTCCAGTGGTAACATTTGAGCTTTTCCTCAGTAAATTCCATAAGGAAACAGAAATCTTGAAGGTCAAAATATAATGTTGCCATCATCTACTGATGAAATGAGGCCAAAAGAGATGCTCAAAATGGGAAGCTCAATGTACTACATTGTTCTATTGTACACTTGGTTAAGCTGGGAACTATTATGATTCCACGGATTGTAATCCCCGTATGGTACAAGGAATTAGGGATGGCCAGACTCTTGGGAGGTGTTCATCATCAGACAGGCTGATGACAAATGCAGAGGTACCTGGCAGTTTCCAGCTTGTCCTCACTCTCCTCTCATCCCCTCTGTGTCCAGCTCTTCTTCTGACCTGACCAGCAGTGGCCCAGGACCCAACAACAGGTGCCGAGCATGTAGCTACTGCCTCTGTACACACCTATTTTGGTGAACTGTACACACCTGGCTTCTTAAAATTTTCCCAGTAAACTCTGATTTAATCAACCAGTACCACTGCTTCAGTCATGACTACTTTTCTGATCCTTCCTGTTCTAGACAGATATTCCCATCCATAGCACCTCATAACAATTTTATATAGTCTCATTATTATAATAAATTCCTTACCCCATAACACAGTGGTTCTACTTTTCTAACTGAATCCTAATATACTCAAAATTCAGCAATTAATTTGTAATCCAGTAGTACTGACAGAATGAAAGCCATTTTCCTGGTACCACTAAGCCAAATTTTTCCTGAGATAACCAGGTTCACTTCTCCATTACTACCTTTTTTTTTTTTTCATTTACTTCTGTTGTAAGAAATGTTCTCTGCTTTCATTGTGTCAGGTGATTCCCCAAAATCTATTCCATTACTTTTATTTTTAGTCATTTCTTAACAGATAGCACGTAAAAAATACATATTAAATAATACAACTTGTGGGATTTATTCTAAGTTGTTTTAACAAGAATAATGCATTAATATTTCAGATTTTTAAGTGTTCTTTTAATCAATTTGTGATTTGTAGACTTGCTAAGAGAAATGACAAATGGACTAAAAATCAGTAATTTTAAGGATGTCTTCTCTGAAATGAGCCCATTAATTCTAATTTTAAAAGTATAAAAATGTAAAACTTTTTTTTTTTTTTGAGACAGACTCTCACTTTGTCACCCTTGGTAGAGTGCAATGGCATCATAGCTCACAGCAACCTCAAAATCCCGGGAAGTTTGAAATCATTAGAAATATTTTCTCCCCCCAAGGAAATGGACATACGCTAAGCATTCAAATTCTGACCTGGACACTGGTAGGTCTGATTCAATAATTCTTTTTTAGTAACCTTTCCTAAAGATTCCAGTTTCTTTTGGACCTTAACAACCACAACAGGCTAACAGACATTTTCGTACAGCTTTTATAAATTACCATTTCTTTCATGACTGTGACATTAGATATATGCTATAGTTAGCCTGCCATATTCAAGGGCATAAAAAACAACTCAAAATTATGTAAGATTATTGGGTAGTTCAATAAAAAACAAGAGGGAAAAAACCCTCAAATTTGAAAAGCCATTGTGACATGTGTAAGAACTCATAATTAAATACCAAATTCAGGTACTAATCTCTAAAGCACTACTAGTGACTAAGAAAATTTATTATATCTCAAAGCTCAACCCTGGAATAGCTAGAATATGCACTGGGGATGGGGAAAGATTAGGAGATAGTCATACTAATAAATGAACTCTTGTTTTACAAAAGAATTTAGCTCATAATTTATTTGAAAGTAAGATTCTTAAAGGTGGGTTTAAAATTATTCCATCTAGAAATATTCCAGGAACAAACCATTTTACAAGATGGTATTCTATGAAAACATGCACAAATGTAAAAGCCATCACTTGTGCATACTAATAAAGGATTCCTACCTACAAAATGGTATAGAATTTAGATTTGGGGTGGGAAGCGTTTCTTCAGCTCCCTACATACCTGCCCAACTCAAGAAGGGAAAATATAATAAAATGACTCAGTAAAACACCACTGTAAAAAGAAAGAAGTAGCATTTTACTCTATAGTATGCTGCTTCCTACAGAATCCTTGAGTTTACTATGGAGTTTACATATATTATGAAGAAAAATTTTACTTACAGTATCAGCACATTCTGAAAAGAATTCAGAACATTCTGAATTAATTAACTTAAGGTCACAGTTTGTCTTAACTCAAATCAGTCTCACATTCCATTCATTTGCTGATTATAATTACAGCTATTAACTATTTTGTTCAAATTGGAAAACTGCGAATTGAATTCAAATATGTCATGCCCCAAAAGGAGAGTAAGATTTTCTTCTGAACTTGATACTTTAAAATTTTTAATCTAAAGGAAGAATAAATTTAACCACCTTGATTGGTTAAAGATATTAAAATTAAAACAAAAAACCTGAAGCTTGGCGCCCATAGTTCAGTGGGTAGGGCGCTGGCCACATACACTGAGACAGGCAGGTTTGAACCCAGCTTGGGCCAGCTAAACAACAGTGACAAATGCAACAAAAAAATAGCTGGTCAATGTGGGGGGGTGCCTGTGATCCCAGCTACTTGAGAGGCTGAGGCAAGAGGATCACTTAAGCCAGTGGTTCTCAACGTTCCTAATGCTGCAACCCTTGTATATAGTTCCTCTTGTTGTGGTGACCCCCAACCATAAAATTATTTTCTTTTTTTTTCTTCTTTTAAATTTTTTTTCATAAAATTACTTTCATTGCTACTGCATAACTGTAATTTTGCTACTGTTATGAATCATAATGTAAATATCTGATATGCAGGAGACCCCCAAAGGGGTCACGACTCACAGGTTGAGGCTTAAGCCCAAGAGTTAGAAGTTGCTGTGAGCTGTGACACCACAGTACTCTACCACGACTCACAGGTTGAGGCTTAAGCCCAAGAGTTAGAAGTTGCTGTGAGCTGTGACACCACAGTACTCTACCAAGGGTGACATAGTGAGACTAAAAAGAAAAAAAAAAAGCTGAGCACATTTGAGTTACCTCTTGCAATAGTTTCTGAAAGTTTTCTAAAGTCTTAATGACAATTCACACATACAAATGACATCAATCAAACACCTACCATATGTGAAGTGCTGTGAAAGACCAAAAAAGGGGAGGGGGTGTCATTTTCCTTCCACAGTATAATTACAGCTACAACTTAGCTTGCCCGCTCCCATAATTCCTAACATAGTCAACAAAGCCCTGGCTCATCATAACTGCCTTTTCCTGGTCCATCTCTACAGTTCCGCCATTCAATTGTAAAATGCCACAACCAGGACAGTCAGAATCCTCATGGAGATGAACTTGCAATGGTGGGCTGTTTTAAGTTGCAATCTAAAGCATGATTAAGAAATCCTAGTACTCTGGGAGGCTGAGGCAGGTGGACTGCTTGAGCTCACAACACAGAGACCACCCTGAGCAAGAGTAAGAACCTATCTCTAAAAAACAGCCCAGCATTGTGGCCGGCGCCTATAGTCCCAGCTACTTGGGAGGCTGAGGCAAGAGAATCACCTGAGCACAGGAGTTTGAGGTTGCTCTGAGCTATGACACCACCACACTCTACCAAGGGTGAGAAAGTAAGACTGTGTCTCCAGAAAAAAAAAAAAAAGAAGAGAAATGAGCCCATCAGAGATGCCTTGTGGCTTCACTAGTGACTTCAGTACTTGGAGAAATTTTTTAAATTACTGATAAGTTTTTATATATAAGTTTTAGAGATACACACTAAAAGTGCTGGCTATCAAAGTTAAATTTTAAACATTCAAGATAAAGATCTCTTAGCTGGGCATTGTGGTGGGCACCTGTAGTCCCAGCTACTTGGGAGGCTGAGACAAGAGAATTGTTTAAGCCCAAGAGTTTGAGGTTGCTGTGAGCTGTGACGCCATGATACTCTACCAAGGGTGACAAACTGAGACTCTGCTTCAATTAAAAAAAAAAATCTCGTGATTTGTTTCTACTGCCTTCAGCAATATTCATGACACTGTCTCAAAGGTACTATTAGCTTTCACTAGGTCTCACGGCTATTGAGGCAACTAGAAATTTGGGTTTAAATTCAAAGAATTCAGAAATGAGAAACGGGATGCGGTTTTAATTTTTCAGTTAGGAATAATGTTTTTCTGTTCCCAATAATGCTGACTATATATAATTCAAACAAATCCACTGAGAACAAGTCGAAATGTAGACAAAAAGTTTGAGGCTGGGAATGACAAACCTACCATTTTATAGACTATACACACAAAACCCAAAATAATCTAAAAATAAACCAGTAGAAAAAATGAATATCAAAGATGAGGGATACAAAATTTAATATTCAAAAACCAATAGCATTTCTGTACACCAGAAAAAAAGTTAGAAAATGAATTTTCAATACCATTTGTAACATCAAAAAATATGAAATTCCTAGAAATAAAAAGTAGAAAACCTCTGTATTGAAAGATATAAAAAAGTTTTTTTGAGACAGTCTCACTTTATTGCCCTCAGTAGAGTGTCATAGCATCACAGCTCACAGCAACCTCCAGCTCCTGGGCTTAGGCGATTCTCTTGCCTCAGCCTCCTGAGTAGCTGGAACTACAGGCGCCCACCACAACGCCCAGCTATTTTTTTGCTGCAGTTTGGCTGGGGCCACGTTCAAACCCGCCACCCTCGATATATGGGGCCAGAGCCCTACTCACTGAACCACAGGCACTGCCCATATAAAAAAGTTTTTAAAAATTAAAAGACTTGGGGCAGCACCTGTGGTTCAAAAGGGTGGGGCGCTAGCCCCATATGCCGGAGGTGGTGGGTTCAAACCCAGCCCTGGCCAAAAAGACCCCCAAATTTTTCAATACTGTTAATAAATAATAATAGAAATTTTAAAAAATTAAGAGACCTAAAAAAGATTTCATCCTCTTGAGATTTAACACTGTAAAGATGTCAATTCTATACAAATTGATCTGGAGACTCAACATATTCCCAATCAATACTAATAAATTTTTAACAAAAATTAACAGGCTGATTTAAAAATGTATACAGAAATACAAAGAGCCAAGGCAAATAAGACACCTCTGAAGAAAAGGAACAAAAAGATTGTCTTTGGATATCAAAACGTTATGAAACTCAATGATTAAGACAGCATATTAGGCAAACAGCTGAACTTTCTGTTCACGCATGGATACTTGTATATCAAAAAGTAGATACTGCAGATCAGATCTTTTTCAATAAATGATACTATCGTTTGGATATTCACAAGGGAAAAGAAACTTAAACTGACCTCCAAGTTAAACCATACATAAATATGAATTCAGATGGTTTACAGTACAAAATGTAAAAGTCAAAACAATAAAGCTCCTATAAGATAATATAGAGGAATAGCTCTGTGGATACAGGAAGCATCAATCATAAAGGAAAAGACAGGGCTGGGCGCAGTGCCTCACACCTGTAATCCTAGCACTCTGGGAGGGTGAGGTGGGTGGATTGCCTGAGGTCATGGGTTTGAGACTAGCCTGAGCCAGAGTGAGACCCGTCTCTAAAAATAGCCAGGTGTTGTGGTGGGCACCTGTAGTCTCAGCTACTGGGGGGCTGAGGCAAAAATTGCTTGAACCCAAGAATCTGAGGTTGCTGTGAGCTGTAACACCACAGCACTCTACCTAGGGCAACAGAGTGAGACTGTGTCTCAGAAAAAAAAAGGGAAAAGACAAGTAAACTGGACTAAATAAAATTAATAACCTCTATTTGGTTCTGCACCTGTATCTCAGTGGTTAGGGCACCAGCCACATACACCAAGGCTGGCAGGAACCTGGCCTGGGCCAGCTAAACAACCATGACAACTACAACCAAAAAATAACTGGGCATTGGGCGTTGTGGCGGGCACCTGTAGTCCCAGCTACTTGGGAGGCTAAGGCAAGAGAATCACTTAAGCCCACGAGTTTGAGGTTGCTATGAGCTATGGCGCCACAGCACTCTACTGAGGTTGACATAGTGAGACCTCTGTCTCAAAAAAAAAAAAATAAATAAAAGAACTTCTATTTGTCAAAAAGAGAGTTAACAGGTAAGCCACAAGTAGATACACACACACACTTTTTTAAATGGCCAGCATACAGTGACAATAAAAAGTAGACCAACTTTTAGTCAGTAATTTATTGATCTTAAATTCCCTATAGAAAATATACTGTATTACTCCCTGAACCCATGGCAGACCTCACCCCATTACCCCCAGCTTTTCACAGCCCACTGACTTTCAGGGTTTTGCAATGTTTATGTTATCACCTGAATCAAGTTACATTAAGTTTGGCTTTGTGTGGCTCGGCGCCTGTGGCTCAATCGGCTAAGGCGCCAGCCACGTACACCTAAGGTGGCAGGTTGGAATCCCCAGCCTGGGCCCGCCAAACAACAATGATGGCTGCAACCGAAAAATGGCCTGGCGTTGTGGCGGGCGCCTGTGGTCCCAGCTACTTGGGAGGCGGAGGCAGGAGACTCGCTTGAGCCCAGGAGTTGGAGGTTGCTATGAGCTGTGATGCCATGGCTCACAAACTATGCCAGGGGGATAGCTTGAGGCTCCATCTCAA
>CAUYQV010158774.1:0-61507 GCA_963574575.1 Galagoides demidoff | reverse complement strand
ATGGCTGCAACCAAAAAATAGCCAGGCGTTGTGGCGGGTGCCTGTGGTCCCAGCTACTTGGGAGGCTGAGGCAGGAGACTCGCTTGAGCCCAGGAGTTGGAGGTTGCTGTGAGCAGTGAAGCCATGGCACTCTACCCAGGGGGATAGCTTGAGGCTCTGTCTCAAAAAAAAAAAAAAAAAAGAAAGAAAGAAAGAAAGAAAATTGAAAAAGAGAAAAAAGTGAGAGGATGAGCTCCTCCAGTTAATCTCCTTAAAGTGAGAAATAATATCTCCCCTTTGAAATTCAGTGACACACAAAAAACCTGCCCCTTTCAATCTGGATTAAATTATAATTGTAATAGCTAGACCTAACAGCATAAGAGGAGCTGATGAGAAAAATATTCTACAAAGAAAAGAAGGGTGGTCCCAGGATGGGAGAATAAACTGTACACCCTTAAACATCAGAAGAGAGAAGAAAATAAAGGAGATAAGATTTATCTATTAGGAACCAAAACTCTTGGCTGCTGAGAAGCCAGTCAATGCAGATCTTATAGAAACCTTGAAGAGAAGAGAAAGGAAGAAGGGGAGGGGAGGGCAGGGGACAGAATGGTCACTCAACTTCCACTTGGAAGTTACAGCTACCAGACTTGTGTCCAAGTGTTCTTGTCAAGAAAGCGGGGAAGGAAGGAAGGAGTAGAACTTTCTACGTTCTATGTATTCATTGAACATAGAAAGTCATATTAAAAATCATAGTTATGGGGGCGGCTCCTGTGGCTTAAGGAGTAGAGCACCAGCCCCATATACCAGGGGTGGCAGGTTCAAGCCAAACCCGGCCAAAACTAATAAAAAAAAAAAATCATAGTTATGCCTTCGATTGGAGATTGGCAATTCAAACGCTGGATAATGGTGCATGGATGGAAGGGAAAGCCATCTCCTTTCAACATCTCATCTTTTTATACTATACTATATTTAAAAAACTTCACAGTTTTTGCTATAAAACATGACGGGTAGTAAATTTCTAGAAGGAAGAAAGAGAGGGAGGAAAAGAAAGAAAAAGAGAGAGAGAAGGAAAAGAGGACAAGAGGAAAGGAGGGAGGGAGAAGAATGGGATAGAAGAGAGGAGGGAAAGAAATACGTTTTTAATTTTCTTTCAGGTATTTACTGCTAAAGTTTTTTGCTTTGCAAAATATACTATTTGTGCATCTACATATGCATGCATCCACTTATATACTTTTATTAAAATATACACATTATATTATATCTACATTTATAAAATGTGTCTATTATTTCCAATATACATGTAAAACAAAAGCAAAGAAGGTTCATTATAGAAACTGTAAAGATGTGTAGAAGGACAAAAAAAGCCTATCTCCCCAAATCCTCGAGATAACTACTGTTAGTGTGTATTTCCCTTTATATTTTTTAAAATAAGCATATGCATGTATATGTGTATGAAAATACATCTGCAATTCAGAAAATATATAAAGTTATATATATTGGAAAAATATATTAGATGTGGAAGTAACTAGTGTGTTTTCATTTTACTTAAGATAAAATTAAGTCAGAAGAATTTGCTACCATGAGGGATATAAAAACATAAATAAGATTTTTAAGTCCAAGACCCTATGATGTGTAAGGATATCAAAGAAATTTCCATATAAAGTCTTACAAAGGCAGAAAGTAGAGGCAGAGAGAGGAGATAATGTGCAAGAGAGAGCTAGGTCATTACAAAGATAACTCTTGCCCTTCGAGAGATTACCACTTTGGTGCTAACTGAATGTTTCTCAGTTATTTCTTCACAAAACCCAGCATTATTACCAATATTACTGCTGTGCCATTTTTCCCAAAGGGGAAATACTGGTTAAGGACACCAACCCAGTAAATGGTGAAGCCAGGACTTGAAAGTCTTCTTTTAAGGCAGAGAGGCTAACTCAGCATGTACAATGTTTTCTGAAGATGTGTAATTCTCTTCAACATTTTGAACAATAGCTTCGGGAAATCTATTCCCTGGTGACAAGGACGGTCATGGCATGACCACCCAGCAGGACGCAGTAAGACACAGCCTCCTTCTCTTCCCCAATTATTATCATTCTAGATAGGATGTGTGTATAATATGCAAAATAATATATTTTGCAAGACAAAAATAGTTCTGATGTTAGAACTTCAATAATTCACATTCAGGGATTCTAATCCTTGTTTTGTTTTTGGAAAATCAGAAGACTTTGAGACATCATGGTATTACAAAAACATAGTGGACTGCAAGGTAGAGATTCTATACTCAAAAACCATCACTGTGTAACCCTGAAATGAGCAAATAATTTGTTCTAGTTTTACCTTTATCTCCTCCATAAAATGGATAATAATAGAGCTGATGAAATTAACAGTGGTAATGGGTAATGGGCCTGGCACACTCTGTGTGTGTTGTGAGGAAGGAATTAATGTTCTACCAGCCTACCACTCACTGAGCCCACAACCCACCAGCAAAAAGATTGTCCTTTCCTCCAAGCTGGTGCGACTGGCCTGTGAACACCAGCTGTATTAATTCAACTCTGTTTAAATTCTATGTTAAGGAAACTCTCCAACTGGTCTGAAACAAAGCAAATCCTTGGCCTGCCATCCGGGCCAAGGGCCCAAAGTCTGGGAAGGACCAAAGAATGCCGAAAAGCTGCAACCTTTCCTGAACCAAAGTCTAGTCTTAGTACCAATGTACTAAGTGAAATAAGAACCACGGAAAAAGAACACCTGTCTCAGTAGCTCAGGGCAGGGCTCTAAATGTGTAGAGCCCCGGGGCCCTGGCAGTGTGGGTATGGTACTCAGAGGACAGACAGAGCAACTTGCACTTCCATGCAAATCTAACCACTGCTGAAAGCTCATGGTCCAAACAGATCATCCCATTTTATTCCCCCTAACCCAGTCATTCACATAGAGGCATTGTTTTTGTTTGGCTTAGTAGAATAAGGAGAATGAACCCAAATAGTCTTACGAGGCAAGAACAACTGGAGAGAACCCATTTCTCAGCATCCTTCAATCAAGAAATGCACGTCACCAGCAATGCTAATTTAATAAAAACAGAGCGGTGGTGCTATAATTGGATTGCCATTCTAGCTAGTGGGTTTCCAGGGTAACCGTGTTCTTGCCACAGAAAAAAATCCACCTAGTCAAACAAAGACTAAGAGTTTGGAAAGAGTCAGCATCAAACAAGAGGTCATGAATTCATGCTGAAGAGAACTATATGAGAAGCTTATTAGTTAAGGTTGGCTGGATTCAAAACTTCAGCCCCGCTACACGTACTAGAGATTTATGATTCCAGAAAGAATATTTAACTTCTCTAGGCCTTGTCTCCTCATCTGTAAATTGAACATAATAATGGTACTTGTTTCACAGGATTGTTAGAAGAAGGAAGTGGAGAACTTACACATTAATTGATACATTATAAGCCCTGGCCAAACATAAAATGAATAAGACTTAGACAGATGTCCCTACACCTGGGCATTCAGAGATCGGGAAAACTTAAGGAAAATAAATTTTGTCTTCTATGTAATTTGTAACTTTGGAGAGAAAGCATTCTGAAAGCTTCTGAAAAGAGCCTGAAATGGCTTATAAATCCTTGTTGTTTTATGGCGGTCCGGGTGTTATGACGCCTCCGTGGTCTTGGCTTCTGGGAATATGCTGCCACGTCAGAGGCAATTCGGCAAGTCTGAATTGAGGGGGGCCATAGATGTTCAGGCACAAATTAAGGATGGGGAAACTATCCGTGCTTGAGGTGTAACAGCTCACTGGAATGTTTTATAGTCATACATACGGCAGGCCCATTGAGCACATTTCCCCTCAGAGGAAGGACTCATCTGCCACAAAAGTAACAGTGATGAAAAAAAGGGGCCATGTCCCCCGTTGAATGAAAAAAAGGAGGAGAAAAAGATGAGCACCTTTTCTTGTTTTTTTGTGAGGCACAGTCTTACTCCTTTGCCTCTGACTGAGTACTGAGTATCCTGGCATTAGAGTTCATAGCGACCTTAAACTCATGGGTTCAAATGATCCTCCTGCCTCCCCAGTAGTTGGGACCACAGCTGCCTGCCACAAGGCCTATCTTTCTGTTATTATTATTTTTGAGATAGAGTTTCACTCTGTGTCTTGGGTAGAGTGCCATGGTGTCCTAACTAATAGCAACCTCAAACTCTTGGGCTCAAGAGATTCTCTTGCCTCAGCCTCCCAAGTAGCTGGGACCACAGGTGCCTGCCACAAGGCCTAGATAGTTTTTCTCTTCTTCTTCTTATTAATATTATTACTATTTTGTTATTATCATTTTTGAGATATTGTCTCCCTCTGTGCCCTGGGTAGAGTGCTATTGTGTCTAGCTAATAGCAACCTCAAACTCTTGAGCTCAAGCAATCCTCTTGCCTCAGCCTCCCAAGTAGCTGGGAATACAGGCGCCCACCAAGATGCTGGGCTAATTTTTCTATTTTTGGTAGAGACAGGGGTCTTGCTCTTTCTCAAGCTGGTCTTAAACTCCTGAGCTCATGCAATCCACCTGCCTCAGCCTCCAGAGTGCTAGGATTATAGGTGTGGGCCACTGGGCCTGGCTAGCATGTGCACTTTCATGTATAAATTTCTCGAGAGAAGAATCACTTTTGTTGTGTCTATTACTATTAGAAAAGGTATCTGACGTTGAATAAATATTACTGTCAGCTGTAAAATCCATCGTGCCAGGTTCCATCCCACCTCACCCCCCCCCCCACCCGATCCCTCGGAAATTAAGCTGGCAGAGGAGAGACAGAACTACCAACATACACCGATGCTCACACGCAGAAAACAACTTCCAGGCAACAAACAGCAAAGCCCTGAGGAAGAGAAAGTTTGAGAGCAAGAACACGCACACCCGAAAAAGTTTCTGTTGTCCTAAGATTAAATGCTGAGGCAGGAAGAGATACTATTCTTGAATCAAGTGAGAAAAGATGGTAAAGTGCGATATTAAAATGCAGCACACTGGAATAAGTTTGCCTCTATAAAAACTGTTATGTTCTGTATGTGATTTAAATTAATGCCTATATTTGTGGGAGATAAAATTAAAATGAAGATAAATGGTGCCAGCATAGAGCGTGTTCGCTGGAGCAATAAATAAGGCAGGCAAAGGTATTTCGCATTTCAGTCACAGCCATTCGGACGGGAGCGCAAAGCACTTGAGGAACATTTGTTAATTAAATGCTATAATAGATTTATGAGGCGCCCAGACGATTATGTTATGCGTCTTTCAAAAAGAGACAGAGAGGTTAAGTGACCCAGGGTCCTCTGGCTGCTGCTGAAGGGACACCAGGGCACTGGAGGTGCGCTTTCCACCTGGTCCAGTGCTCCCTGGCCTGGCAGGAGGGCCCGGAAGGCAGGCCCTGGGCTTGCTGTCCCGTAACAGACCTCGGGGGTCTCAGTTTAATATCTACCTCAACAGTGGGTCAGATGACAGTGTTGGCGAGGGACAAGGGTAAAAAGTTTGACACACACGATCATATTTCTCCGTCCCCCCTTCCCATTGCTAGAATGTCCCACAAATGACTGAATACCGTCACGTCGTTTATCTTCCGCTTGAAAACTTATCTAAAATATCGGTCAGGGATGCCCTCCTTTCCATTGGAAGCTCGGCAGTCCTGTCCTCCACACATCCTCGGTGACCCTCCCTGGTCACTGGCTTTCTGCGGGGGTAGCCCTGCATCACACAAACCCAAGGAACGCAGGCTGTGTTCACAGCCCTGTTTGACAAGCAGCCACAGTTCCTTGCAAAGTACAATCAAGCAAAATTGGGCATGCATTGATAATTTGGTATAGGTTATTGATAATTGAATGTACTGAGATGGCTACTCTCTCTTCTTCTCTACATGGAGGACAGCTTCCAACACGGAAAGTTTAAATAAGTCAGAGATGGGGAGAATCCACGGAGACCGTGGCAGCACGCTCTGTAGGGACAGGACCTGTCTGCTGAGCTACCAGGTAAGTCAACGTGCTGGCCATGAGAGGGCCACAGGCTTCTGCAGTTGACGCAACAGAAGAAACACAATGGCCATCTTTTCTGAAGATCATTTTAGGGGGGATCCTGGTGTATTTTAGGGAGCTTAAGAATCACCTAACCCCCTCCTCTTATTTTTCAGAACAACAGAATTCTCAATTGTATTATATCTTCCTTTTATACTTCAAAAAAATGTATCTTTTTTTTTTGTATTAAAATAGTCCAGTATAATTTGAGGCAAACGTCAATGCACAGTCTTTGCCTGGTCTCTCCTGGTAAGTTATTCCACTTCTTTGTGCCTCAGCTTCTCCTCTGTACAACAGGCCATGGCACCTCCTTCATGAGGACTTAAGAACTTCACTCACGGAAAGCAGTTTAAACCACACCCGTGCAGAGGAAGCACTCAGGGATTGCCCACCATTGTTGCTAGTACAGCTTTGTGGTCACTGATGCTGTTCTACACATTTCCAGCTCCCTTTCAGGAACCCTTATGGTCAGGTGGGCTCATGTGAATAGTTTGGGCTAATGTGCTGTAAACATAAGTGACAGGTGTCATATTCAGGCCAGAGCATATAACTGGCAGTCCGGGATCCTCGGAGCTCTTTTACTCTGGGACTGAGGTCAGCAATGTCTGAGACAGTGACTATTCCATCAACATGCAAGGAACCCTGTCTGGCCTATGAGGCACAGCAGCATGAGTTAGAAATAAACCCTGATTTTAACATTGGGCTTTGGAGAGAATTTGTTACTACAGCATCGTCTGAACTATCATGACAGATACTCCTTTCTTTGGTTTACAAAGAGCTTTCACTTTTTTCATTTAATTGAATCCTCACAATCAAATGAAAAAGAAGGGTAGACATATTTAGCAGACATAAATTTCAGCCCAAGGGAGTACAATATTTACTAAATGAATTAGGCAAGTCCGGTGGTCTGGATGCTGGGTAAATCCCAAATATTCTGTCAATTCCCTCTATGCAGGTTCAAAAGCTGTCGGACCCTTGACTCTGATAATGTACCTCCCACCATTAACTGAAATACTATGAAAACTCTAACATAGACTGAGAGCTTGCTGCAATGTTCCATCAAATCAAAGATGCTGCTGGTTATAAAATGTGCCATTAGCTATCACACCACGGGAAACAAAAATTACTGCCATTCAAATTATAACATAGTGCTTTATTATGAGAATATATATGTTTGCTAAAAGAAAAGGCTTAAAATTAATTACACTTAAGTTTTTACCATGTTTCATTTGAAACAAATGAAAGCATTCCTAAAGTTTCTTTTATATTTAAAGTTCAACCCTTTGAATCACCTTTCAACTGAAAACCATGGGAGTCCTATGCTTTTCCCCATAAAACTGTCCTCTGGGGCCTCACAAGTCATGATAAAGGGAAGTGTCCTCTACTGACCCCAGTATTTTCTTCCAAGCCATTGACTTCAACAGTCAACAAATTTCGATGTACATGTGCAATCAATGACAACTACATCATGATTCTAACCATAATTAAAAATGTTAAGTATGTGAAGAAATATGGTTCTTAGACCGGATGAAATACCATAACTTGAAATACTGTAAGTTGACCACCAGAGGGACTGTAACAAACAGGTCAACATATGGAGGCTGTCAACATAAGGAACCAGGTCTACTGTACTGATATGTACAAGTAGTAGTACATGACTGGCCTATGAAAATTATGTCAACTTAAGGAGGTGGTCAGTGGAGGGTGGTGGTCAGCTATGGAGATTCCACTCTAGGAGTAGGAGAAAGATGGACAATGCTTTACTGATTTACACATATTACTGGTTTACACCCCACACTGTATGACGTAGGCACTGTATTATGACAACCACTCTGCAGTCAGGAACCGAGGCATGCAGAGATTACAAAGCTTGCTGTATGTGATGCAGCTAGCAGGTGCAGGATGCAAGGTTTCCATCAAGGCAGTCTGATACCTTTAGCATAAATGCTCTTAGGAACCATGCTATGTGGCTTCTCCTAACACCAATTAGTTTAACTTTTAATTTCATATGCCTTCATTTTTTGATGGTGAAGACACAAGAATCACAAATTCTTTAAAAAGTGGTCAAACAGCGAAGTCTCAAAAAGTTTACAGATTGGGCTGTTTTCTTTAAAGCAAATCAAAGGGAAATTGGCCCTAATGTTACTGCCAGATTATTTTTCAAGTATGTAGACAATTTAGATCCCAGAGACTTTGTTTTCATGATCCTAGAAAGAAGTATTAGAAAGATTTGCATATAATCCTGTCATTCGAAAACATTGGATAGATGTGCAGTGACTATAGATAGGTAACACCTTTACCTACGTATACGTGGTAGATACCAAAACACACACTCATTGCTTTTAATCTCATATTGGTATCTGTACATGAACATCAGTATTGAAAAGGCAAAGAAATCACTACCACTGCTAGATATTTGGAAGCCAACTGGGTGCTTGATCCTCATGGAGATGAAATTAGACTTAATCTTTGCCCAGAAGAAAAGACTTACTGAGCAATTAGAACACCTGATTTTTTTTTAAGCAGTTCTTTATCTCCTCTCCTTATCTAAGGACAGTTAGTGAAAGTGAACAATTACTTAGAAGGTACAACACAAAGCTTTAAGCATAGCTCTTTATGCACTTATCAAATGAGTACAATAATTTGCTATAATTCTCCCTTCTGATTACATACAGTAGCTATTTCATTCTCTAAATAATATCTTATACTTTCTGTTTTTTATAGAAGTTGGTTAAATTGCTTAGGAGGAGAATATTAGTCTCAGTTTCTTTGAAGAGTAATACAGTGGGAGTGACCGTATAATTATCCCTCCCGGGCTCTCACCCACCACACAGTGTGGTCTACTCTATCTATTGCTTTCCTGTTGAGAACGCCAGTTAATCCTACCAGCTAGCACACAGGAAAATGAAGCAGGCAGATTTTATTTTTAACTAGGGACTGAGAAAATAAGAGAAAGAAATACCAAGATTGATTAAATCTGGTGCATTTGCAATTTTTATTTCAAGCCATTGCAAATGTCTGCACCGCCAGATAGGTCCACTAATTCAGGCATTACACTTCTGTCTGTAGCAGTGTCCTATCTGGCCCAATTTGCCTGAGACCAATTGTCCCTTAAGCAACTCCACAGCTGGGCTATTTCATGTCTGGCAATTACTACCCCCTTCTGGATGGAAAGTTTTATTTTATTTTAAATTGATATGGATTTTACTCACAAAATGCCAAGCATTCCAAATGTTACATACATACGAAATCTTCAAAAACAATTCAGTGGCTTCCAACAGAAAGAAGTCTAATACAAGCCCTTCATCAAATACATCAGGATTCCTAGAAGATTTTCCTTCTGCAGGGCTGTTCTACAGCAAGGCAATGCGTCTTGCCTCTCCTAAAAGACTGGGGTCGTCCAACTCAAGTGTGTGTGACCCATGACTAACACAGGGCCTGGCACTTTCATCCTTCTCTGCTCCAAATTATGAATAGAGCACACTAATTGCATGCAGAAGTTAGAAGTGAAAATCCAAACAAACAATGTTGTATTCCTGAATTAGTGAGTAAGGCTATCAGACTGCTGTTTCATAAAAACAATCACCATTACACTGAAGTCACCCTTCATTTACAAACTGATTACCACTAAAGTAGAGTCAGGGTTATCCAGGGTTTTGGTGATTAGGGGAGGCAAATGAACATGAGCTTTCTCAGTGTTCTAAAAGTAAATCGAGGTAATGATTGTACAACACTCTAAACAAACTACACATCACTGAATTGTAAAACAAAACAGAACAAAAGCTGTTGGCCCACTATCCCTCTTCCCTGTGGCTGTATTTTCAATTGTGCCTTGACTTGTCAATTTAGATATTTATGCTTCAAAGCCAGATCATCTTGGCCCAAACACCAGCCCTGCTACAGAGGGCCTCGTGAGTTACAGACGCCTTTCTGGGTCACAATTTTCTCATCAGTAAAATGGGGCAAAATGGGTTGCTGCCATACAAAAAACAAAACAAAACAAAAAAACACTGGTTATCATTCCATATCTTTCTTTTCATTGTAACTTCTTAATATCAAATTAATTGGATATTGTTGCAAAGAAGTTAAACTGACAGAATTCTATAGAAAATTCTGGCTGCCTAAGCACCATCCTGTACCATATATACTCCGAGCTCTCCAGACTTATCTTTCTAAAGTCTACTGTTCATTTCTTCTCAGAAACTTCCATGCTCCATCCTCCCCCAAACTGCTGCCATCTACTGCTCCCAGCTGCAGACGGGATAATGTATAGAAATAAAAATTCTTCTTTTTTGAATTATTGTTTACTGTATTGCCTGGAATCCAAGCTCCCCTCCCAACCCTCACCCAGGCCCACTCAGGGCTCTATTCTTGGTCTTTGCTACTTACTTCATTTCCCAGATACTTCAAAGTTCCTTACATAGCTGAAAACAACATTCCTTTATACAGGACTTACTTTCACAATTTGGACTCCTTCTGCTTACACTGCGCCCTCCTCTAAAACCTTCTATGTGCCCTTTGTGACCCAACTCAAATGTCACATCCTGGCTTCATCATCCTTTGTGACCTCATCCTTCACTGTGCCAGGTCTGAAACACACCTCGACATGCTCTTCAGCCTCCGGCCAGGAGCACCTGTCCTTCCCACAAGGTCTGAAACATTCTCACAACACTGAGTTGACGTTGCATTAGCTATGTCTCAGCTCTGATCCTGGCCACATTTTCTTTCCTCTTTCAGAAGAAACTCTCACCTCTTTTCCCCATGCTATTAACCTAGTTAACTCTTATGGTGTGTTAGCTCTCTGTTTAGACAAGACCAGGGTCATATCGCTGTACATGGGTCTCTGCTTAGAAACCACCATCTCTCAGAAACCTCCCCAGGGTTCCAAGACACGGTTTGCTCTCTCTTTCCAATGTGTTTCCAGAGAACCCTTTGTTGACCTCAAGTACTGATCTCTAGCACCATGTAGAAAATTGTCTGTTGATGTATCATTTGTGATGGGTTAGGTTTTGTAGAAATGTTGTCAATCTCTATACCATAAACACCTAAAATGTCTCTGCCACATGTCAGGTGCTCAAAAAATATTTGTTGAGTGAAAATATTGATCATTTCTTTTAAACATAATTGAAATCGGTAAATTGAAAGTTAATTATATCTCAATAAAAAAGCTGCTGTTTAAAAAAAATAATTCTGGGTTACCAATTTATCTTTCCACTATAGTTCCTGAACAGTGGGGCCTACAAGGTACTCAACTATGTTTGCTGAAATTTAATAAAAATAAAATTTTATGCCAGGTTCTGAGTCACTGAACCACTTTCTACAAATTATCCATTTCTAATAAGCTCCTTGGTAGGTAATTTGACAGTGATATCACACATCATAGAGCTAAAGATTCATTTGTTTCATCAACCACCCTTTATAAATGAGGAACTGGGTCCACTAAAAGAAGGGAATTACCCCCAAATCATTCCAGATAAGATTGCCAAAGAATGCCTCCTCCCTAATCAATATCATTAATGATGTTTATCTCAGAAAGATTTTTGTCCTTACTGAAGTCAGATTTAGTTATAAGTATGTATAATGCAAGCACCAGCCACTGGTGATGAAAGCTATAGTTGGAAGTAAGTAGATCACCAGTTTGTTTTTTTTTTAATATGCTTGGATTAAACAGGTGTTGATATGCATGAGAAGAGGAATAAATAAACTCTTAGCTTGTTATGAGTCATTATTTGATGGGCTATTTCAAGACAGAATTGATATTTCTAAAACAGCTGATGTCAAAAGAGGCAATATCAAAGAACCTCAAAAGTGGAAAAATCACTAATGATTTCTTTTATGGCATAATTCCATAGAGAATGAAGAATTACCATTTAAGATTTAGTAGTATTGGAAATTTCCATTTGGAAGATTTTAAGCTTTAAAGAACTGCAAAACTGACATATAGGAGTAGGTATGTGACTTGAGTAGGTATCACCAGCACCCTGTGCCATGAAAAAACTAACCAGGGGATATTATTTCATATCCTGGCCTTTCAATGTATTCATCTAGTAAAGGAGATAAAACAATCCACATGCTCACATCTCTCTCTAGAATACAAAGATTTCTCCAAATCACCTAAAATGCACAGGTTTATAAGCGATGTTAAAGAATAGCTGAATCTTTTGCTTCCAAGACAAAACTCAGCATCCGAGTTTTGAAGTTTAAAATCATAGCTATTTAATCTCTCTCTCTTAGGGCTGGAGGCACATATTTCCCTGGTTTATTCCAGTTCCTTAAAAGACCCAAACTCATTCCTGCCTGGAGGGACAGGCACTGTTCTGTAATGAATGGCAAGTTCTCAACATAAAAGTACTGCTAATTGACCTTGTGTTGCCACTTCAAAGTCAACTCCTCAGAGAAGATTTCCAGGACCTTCCTAGCAAATGTCATGCCAGATACCTCTATCACACTTTGTCCTGTTTCACCCCCTGAATTTGCTTGCTGGCTTATTGATGATGTTGACAATATTCCCTTACCCTCTGCCCCAATAAGGGCCAGTCAGAGAAAGAACCTTGCAGGCCTGAGTTACTGCCTCATCCTTAGTATCCGAGGTCACATGACACAGTAGGACTCAAGAGTGCCACAGTAAATGAGAATGAATAAAAACGTTAGTTCATGATCTAAATGGTTGCTTGATCTCTGACAAGGCTACCAGACTCTGTTTACTCAAAGACTAGGACTCCTAAGCATATTGGCCTCCTATGTAGAAACAATGGAATCAGAAGCAAAGGTTTTACAAACCACAAATACGGTCTTTAGACGGTATCACTCTGTAAGATCAACTGTGTGACAGGCTCCATTCTAAGCACTGTATACAACCTTGATCATATGACGCATCATTTTTTATTTTTTTACCACTAAGAAAGAAATAAGCAATCTCAACCTATCACAATGGTTTCTTATCATATCAACTATAGACTGGTTTTCAATCTTTAAGAAATTAAACTGTGAAAAAAGATGTTTCATAAAATAGAAGTAACGCAGTATTACACATTTAATTCTCTTAACTATCCTGTTAGGTCCCATTATCACTCCCATTTTAAAGATGTGGAAATTGAGGCAAGGGAAGTTAAGTAACTTGTTTAAGGTTATATAACCAGCTTTAATGATGATGAGAAAAGATTAACAGAGACTCATAAAACTTTATAGCTCAAACTCTCTGAAGCCCATAAAATACCAAGAGTTAGATTTCCTTCTCTAAATGATACAGTTGAACCCATAAAATTTCCTTGCTGCAGCGTATGGTGTTCCGAGCACTAAGAATTCTCATGGCAAAGTCTTAGGAAAATAAAAGTGGAAAGACAGCAGTCTTAAACACTTTAAGTTTTTATGATTTGCATCCATTTTGCATTTATACAACTCCGTTTATACAAGAGCAATTTGCAATCATTTGGATTTTGCTTTTGAGTTTTCTTACTTCTTTCATTTGTTTTCTGTAGTCATTCACCGTAAGCTCTTCTGGAGAAGACAGTATATCTCCAGATCCCCTTTCTCCCCTTTGCCACCCTCCATGTCTTTCTCTGAGCTTAGTGGGCGTAAGTGTTGCTGACTAATGAAAAACCAAACAGATACCTCGGATATCCCACCGTGTGGTATTAGGAATAATATGACACAGGCATACATTGTTGTTAGCTTCCTGGTTATGCTTGTTTGGGGTCTTGGTGCAATTTACATAGTGAACTGAACTAAACAGAAACATCGGGAGGGGGGGGTATGAGTGTTGGCGGGAGAGGGAGGGAAAGATGAAAAGCAACATGTATGATACCTTTAGAGATGTGACTGATTGGACTAAGGTTTGATGATTGAAGAGAGTGCTTTGGTTGATCACAATTGAGATGTCTTTTAAAATATTGAGTTCTTCTGGCGAGGTGATAAGAAATCGCTAAGACAACTAACATGAGATATGACATGGATTGAAAAGATCTCATAGCTGCTATCAATGTTCACTTTCAAAACAGAAAATTTGTTTTTTGTATAAAATCACCTCTACACAGAAAACTCGTTTGCCAAATCCTACCCTCACATATTAACGTCAAGACAGGATCATTCAGATCACCTGTGAAATTCTTATACTCATCAGGAGAAGAAATCAAAACGCAAGCCCTTTCATACTATCTTCTAATCAGGCAGGAGAAGGCAAGGGAAAAAAAAAGCCCCACAATTGTATGATTTTCTAATTTTTCCTCATCAGGGACACTGGATAATTGAGAAGTTACTAAGAAAATATAAAGTTAGATTTTGTTCATCTATTTTCCTATCATAGGAAAATTCCTATTAACTACACTATGAGAGCTTTTTTTCCTCATACACAGCTTAAGATCTAAAAGCTATTCTAAAATTCTTTTGTCTCTAATCTCTAAGTGACACTATCCAATCCCCCATCTCTTTAGGGTAGGTACAGCCTCGTCCAATTAGAAAATAGTTTGAATATAAATAAGTAAACTATTCTTTTCCAACAGTACACGTGTATCAGAGTCATCTTAAAGCACAGTGAAAGGCCCTTGTTGAGTCATCAAATAATGAATGTCCTTAGTATTTCACTATCAAATATGTTTTATTACATTCTGCTCTTTAAATTCCTTTGCCACAGTAAGCTACAACATACATTTGACAACATATTTATACACAAAAATTCTATTTAGAATTTTTTAAAACTCCTAAAAATGTTAGGTTTGAATGGATAGATATAGGATAAGGCCCGGGAAAAGTTATCAAAGCCTAATAATATATTACAAGTGCTTTCTAATGGGCCTGCCGCTGTGTTAATTCTGCTTATTAGAAATGTGTGCTATAGTTTTATAGATAAACAGTTTTAAAACCAGAGTGAAAACCAAGTCCTAGCAGAATGTGAACCTAGAGTCCAGGGTGAGAGGCAGTCAGAACGTGAGAGAAGCAGATTCCTAAGTTATAGAACTTAGTAACTTGCAAAGAGTTTGTTCTAGCCCCAAATACGTGGTTCACCCTGATGTCATAAATTTCTCACTATGATAGAGAAGTATGTAAAATGTTGTCTCTACACACATTTTTCAACACAAATGGTCAACAAGCCTATGAAAAAAGTCCAACATCAAAAGTCATCAAAGAAACACAAAGTAAAACCACGCTGAGATGCTGTGTACAATTTTAGGATAACCAGAGTAGCTCTTAGGAAAGACACAAAACCTAACAGATGTTGGTGAGGACACAGAGAAAAGGCACCTCATACTATGTATACTGCTGGTGGGAATATAGATTAGTACAACCTCTATAGAGAACAGTATGGAGAGTTCTCACGAAACTAAAAAAAGAAAAACCCCATGAACCAGCAAACCCATCACTGTGTATCTAACCAAAGGAAATAAATATATAAAAAGATACCAGCACTCAGATGTATACTGTACTATTCACAATAGCAAAGAATCTGAACCCAACAATGTCCATCAACAGAGGTTTAGATAAAGAAGATATGGTATACATATACATGAAGGAATATTATTCAGCTATAAAAAGGAATGAAATCGTGTATTTTGCAGCAACATGGATGGAACTGGGGCCCATTATCTCTAGTGAAATGATGCAGACACAGAAAGATTAATACTGCATGTTCTCCCAGGTGGGAGTTAAGTCAAGTGCACACATGGAAACACTGTGTGAACTGGAGGACAATGGAGGCTCAGTGGGGTGGAGGGTGGGAGGTGCGTGGGTGACAGGAGGTGGCTTCAGTGATGGATGCACGGGAAACAGTGCTGACTTTACTGTGAGGCAGTACATCCATGTACCAAAATTGTACTTGCACCACATGAAAACATCCAAATAAAAATTCTTTAAAAATCCATTGCCACAGTTTTGCAATAGGTAATTCTGAACTCTGGCCACAACTAGTTGGATCAGAGATTGAAACAAAACCAGACCAGAGGACCGGAGGGAGAATTCCTTCCCAATTTGTGCTGGAGCAGAACCAGCTCGAACAATGGTCCTATTACTTTAAGTGTTTGAGGTTGAGCAGACAGAGAAAGGGGCAGCAGTGGGGATAAAATGGGGCAAAACCAAGAGACACACGGAGTGGCAGGATGGAGGCAGCAGAGGGTATAATGTAAGGGACATGCTGGTGTCCATAAGAAGCCTAGACAGAGTCGCCAACAGGAGCAGCAATAGGAAACAGAGCGAAGCCATGTCCTGGCCCAGCCGAGATCTCCTGGGCGAGGAAACATTGGGTGCTTATTTCCAAGGGATGATGGGAGTCAGTTGCCACAGAGTCCTCAGTGATACCCCCTGGTCTCCAAGAGGCTTGGTTGTTTAGCGGCTGGCATGGTTTTCAACAACTTTCCTTCTCTTTGTATACTTACCATAAATTCTCATCGTCTGAAGTCATCTGAGGTAACTTTAAGCACATCTTAGCTTCCTGCAACCTGAAAGGACCTGACTAAAACAGACCCCAAAAACAATTTCTTTATTCTAAGAGAACTTAGGCAAACAGGACTCTGGCTCAGACTGGCATATTATGGTTTAAAAAATGACTAAGCCTATTAACAGGATGAACAAATAAACAAAATGAAGTAGAAGGATGGGAGAGTTTATTTTGTGTCTCTCTGCTTGCAAAGTATAACAACCCATTATCTGTGACTTAGGAATAATCCATGTGCATGATCTTCTGCAATTTATCCTATCATACTCTTCAGACTGGCTCTATTCTCTTACATACCCACATCGTTAGCTTTACCCCCTATTAGTTACCTCCCATAGGATCAGCTAGCAAGGTGGAAAGAGGAAGGATGGTGTGGAAAGTGGACTTGACTCTCTGAACCTTCACATCTTATAATCAGTATAGAGAATTCAATTATATATTTTTAAAGCCTGATTATGCATAACACTTGTTTCCTAACAAAAAATAAGCTAAAGGTATTTTTTAGAGCATTGCTACATTTGCATTTTTAAATTATGGTAGATATTTTTATTGCGTTAAGTACCTTATTCTATCTCAGCAAAGAGTGGTGGCTGTTTTAAGTAAACAAAAATGTTACAAGAACACCCTACTCTTCTTCCACGGGGAATGCCTGTATCCAAACCACAGGGCCGTGGAAAATAACCTCCCTAACCTTTACTCCCCTGGCCACAAGCGTCTGTTTAGAGAAGTGTCTGGACTGGTCTGAACAACACATCCCCAAGCAACTGAGCAGAAAGCTCACGCTGGTAACAGGAGCTAATACGAGAATTCTAACACTGGTGATGGTGGTACACACCAACTTCTGATAAACCTCAAAAAATAGATATATATATAATTCCAATTCTAGATTCACATGTAGCATCCAAAGATATGTACAGAGATACACACGCAAGGGCGCTCATCTCAACACTATTAATAATACAGAAAAGCTGGAGCCCGCCAATGTGTACAGGGTTAAATGGTGATCCATTGACACTGTGGAACACTACACAAACATTGAAAATAATAGGACAAATCCCTTTTAAAGACATTCAAGGATCTGGAAGAAAGACGTGAACTGGAGAAAATAGATAATGTTATACTACTGCATTTATATGCAGAAATACATGCAAACATGAAGATGAAGTTGTTGGAAAGATGCACAACAAAAAGACGATGGTGATTACTCTTTGGAAGAAGTGGGGTTCGAGAAAGAAGCATTAGTGAGGGTAGTGAGGGAGGGCTTTTACATTCTAGGCATACGGTCTGTCTATTGTGATGATAACTTAGTTGCATACTCTAAGTTATACCTATGCTAACCTAAAGCTAAAGTACAGGACGCTGGCAGTGTGCTCCAATGTACTGTGTGCACAGCTGACCAGAGAGCCAGCACAGAGCAGTGGGAGTCGCTGCTTTTGAAATCAACAGGACCTGGCATGAAGCCCAGTCCTATCATGTACGAAGCATGATTGGCTGCAAGTCATTAAACTCTGTGTGTGATACCGAGAAGGCAGTATCTGGCCAGGCAAATCCACAGTCTCGATGTGACACTGAACAGGAAGCCACCCTTTAAACTGCTGGGTACTCTACAAATCTCAACTATTTGTATTACTTTTCTTATTGTTCCTACTATTTGACCTCCCTAATTTCCCTGGAGAGAAATTGCTAAGCCCGTGATAATAGACCATTTGTTTTCAACTCCTCTGAACCATACTGTTTTATACTCTGTCTCTTTTCTAAGGTCTGAAATTAAAACACACATGAAACGAGGCCGTAGGATTTTATTGTATCTGTCACATACTGCTGTCATTAAACACACTTGAAGTGAGTGGGTTTAGTTCAAATAAAACTGCTTCTTTCTCAAACTCAACAAACATGAAGGGGAGAGAAAAGGAGGCTGCACTTGAATCACATTCAGAAGCACCGCACGCGCCACTTCAAGGAGAAGATCCATCTGGCAGGCTGACACAGTCGCACGTTCTTTTAATTGTCAGGTCAGGCAGATTACAGATCCAGGCTGTCAATTATTCAGCGGTAGTTTTATTTTGTTATTGGTAGCTCGTAAAAAAAAAAAAAAAAACAATAAAATACAACACACGCACAAAAAACAACTCTCTTAGTTATCCTGTGTTTAAAAAAACAAAACAAACAACAACAACAACAACAAAAAAAAAAACAATCCCCCTTCTTGGGACTGATTGCAGCAGGCAGCAATTTAGTCCACCAAGCAAGCATCCACTACAGAACAGCGTCTATGGTGAAACTGTGTTCTGTGGAAATACAAGAATGAAGATATCAAAAGTCCTGTCCTATAGGAAGTCACAGCCTATAGGGGAGATGAACTGTTACAAATGAAAATGACACTCATATGAATCAATGATGATGGTATGCCGACTTTTCCTCCACCACGCCCTCTTTTTTTTATGGAGTTCCATCTCAAAGCTACTCAATCTTGGCAGTTTGTCTCTCTGTTGGCTGAAGTAAAAAAAAGGAACCAGGGATCAGGAGACCCTGGAAGGGGTGTGTGTGTGTGTATGTGTCTGAGCCCGACTTTCACATCCTGGAGAGACCCTTTAAGCTTGGTCCAAGCTACCCTTTTCTCAGTGTTCAAACTTCTATTAAGCTTTAGTTGTTTCCCAGTTGGCGCCCAACAGACATTTATGGAACAAGCAAAGACCCGTAACTTTGTATTCAGTAAGAATTTTCTTGCAAAATAAATAAAATAATAAAGAATAGTCTAATAAATTAGGAAGTAGAACATGCTAGAAAAATGTATCAAACAGAGTTGAAAGTACCTTAGAAATCTAGTTCAATGCTTTATAAAAGGTGAACCAGATGCTCCGAGAAGTGATTTGCCAAACTCAAACACTTGGGAAAAGAGAAGGGTTTGGAATCTACACTTTGGACTTTTAGTCCAGGGTTCCTTCTATGCCATGATCTTTCCTTCTATTTTCAAGTAATGACAGAGTTGTATACTGACAAATTCAGTGGGTTAGATAAGTATAAGATGGAATTCCATTAAAGGCAGAGAAAAATCAGGGGTGCTTATTAAAACAAACGTACTTTCCTTGCGAGTGGCTGCCTACTGAGATAATATCTGAGATAATGTACATTTAGGGATTGAGTAAACTCGTCTCAACAATCACAAGGAAAAAATGTTCACTACCAAGCTCTGTAGAAGAAACCAATGGTTATGGTAAATTTTTAAACTGGAGTGAAGGAGTCGATTCTGTGCACACAGACTGTAACAGCTCTCTATGCTCATCCTCTCTGGACACAGTACCAACAGCCCAGCGCCAGCTTCACACAAATGGAGCTCTCACTGTCCCACCATCTTTAACTCATAAGAGCCAAACTGTATCACTGCCCACCGCAATGCTCTAAGTCCTTCTCACGAGCTGCGTATTTCACTTCTCACTTTACACTCTAAAGAGATCCTGACCGCTGACATTACACACACATCTGATGGAATATTTAGGACCCAATTTTCACCACCATTGAGAGGCTTTATGTAATTCAAAGATTCAAAAATGTGTGAATAACCAGGTGCTTGTGATCATGATGATAGGCCAATTAGGAGCTGAAGGTTGAGCCATGCCACCAGAAGAGATTACTCCTCAACTCTAGCCCAGAGCTCCATTCTGTGTGCCTGACTCACAGAGGTACTGACAACTAACTACTTAAGCTTCCCTGTGTGCTTATCTGGGGAGACAAAGGCCCAGACAGAGGTAGACTCGGTCAAGGCCATATAACTCGACAGGGATAGAGGCAGGCACTAGAATCAAGATGTTATATTTCCTAATCTCTTTTGCCCCTATCCCCCATTTGGGGCAAAAAAGCCAAGATCTTTGTTTTATCAAAAACTCATCATTTCTTCCATGTACTCAGAACAGAACAAAAGCAGCTGCCACTTGGACCAAAGCTGAGTCACATACACATCTCTTCATAGCCAGAAATGTAGTCACTATAAACAGGCCGCCTCATTGTTCTTTAGATACATCTTTTGATCGTTTGGAAATCTGTGGTTTTATACTTCTTTGATTCAGGATCGCAAGTGGGAGGTAAAAATGGCAAGATGACTACGGCTTGGCAGGCCTGGTTGGTCTATTCACTGAATTTTTTTTATAAGAATGTTGAGGGTTTGATTTTTTTCACCATTTGTCTTCGTAAACATCTGCTGAGTGTCTAACCCATGCCAAGTACCACAGTGTTAGACGCAATGGAAACACAGAAATAGAGGGACACACAACATTCTCCCTACAATTAACAAGTTTCCAGGCTGGTCAAGGAGGTGACATGTACACCATTGATCGTAAAAGTAGTAGGATATAAATGTGACAAGTGCCAGAAAAAATACAGACACTCGGTGGGGTGGGAGGAAAGTTCCAACCAAAAGATGAAGGGTGAGAGAGTGGCAGGTAGATGGTGACAAATGGCATTACAGGTAGATGATACTAACCAGGAAAGGGGCAAAAGGTGGGAAATCACTGAGCCCACTGAGAAGGTATGAAGGAGGGGGTATGCACTCAGCCCACGGAAACGGAGGATATGGGATGAACAGGTGGGTTACCATCCTGGTTCTGTACCAGTTTGCCCAAAATTAAGGAGTGAGTTTAAGGGAAAGACTCCGATTTCTGTAGTAGAAGTAAAGAACTTAAGAGACAGACAAGGGACTTAGTGGTTGGGCTGGAAATATTATTTGTCTCCGTGTCTATGTGAGAGTTAAACAAATAGGTATACAAACACACTTGCATACTAAAAAAAAAACCATTGATAATATCCATTTTCTGTTGGGTGGCATGTTGTACCACTGCTCAGAACTTATCTGATGATCTATGACGCCAAGCCTTGAAATTCAGCCCTCTCAACGTTCATGTCTTCTGATGTCTTGTTCATTATAACCACAGAAAAGAGAGAGCACCAGAACATTCATATGTACATTCTGTACTTGGTAATATCTTGAATAAACTCCAGCATTAGCAATTGAATTTGACTTAGAGAACTTCTGTTTCCCTCATGCTCTTCCTGTCTCTCAGCCTCACTCAGAAACACCTACTGGACAGTGTACTGTGGTTATGGCGCAGGCCACACTGTGTTTTAGGGAGAGAGAGTCCAGGTGGGAAGATGGATATTGCTTCCTCCCTAGGAACTTATCCCTCCTCCCAAAGGAAGCTGAGGAGCTCAAAGCATCACTTTCCCCACCTAGACTGTAGCTATGCGAGAAAGGCAAGAATCAGCTGCTGCCATTTACGAGCTGGCACAGGAACTGGCATGGGTATTTGCTCGTGATGTCCTGTTCTGTCCATGGACACAGCTCTTAAAATATACCACTCATGACTGGAGTGCTGCTTAATGCACTCCTCCCTGCCCAGGACTGAATTTAGATTTGCAAAGCTGCTTTTCAAGAATCTGATAAATACAGATTTGCTGTATTTCAGTTTTGTAGGTAGTTACTTTTACTCATACACATTAAAGAAGATGAAATGTTTCAAACTGTTATACATTTTTTCTAATTCACGAAGGCACTTCTGAAGTTACCAAAGGCACCATTAGTTGAGACTCTCGAAATATGAACGGGAAGAATTCAAAATAACAGCCCATTCTATCAAATGTTTATAACAGCATCATTCATAATTGCAAAGACGTGGAAACCACCCAAGGGCCCCTTAATATACAAGTGAATTAATGAGATGTGGTGTCTATATATACACACACCATGGAATACTACTCAGCCAGAAAAAGTAATGGTGAACTACTTACCTCTTACATTAATCTGGATAGAATTGCATGGAGACCATTCTTTTAAATCAGTGGTTCTCAACCTTCCTAAGGCTGTGATGTATTTTCATTGTTACAAAGGGGTCGCAACCCGCAGGGTGAGAACCACTATTCTAAGTGAAGTATCACAAGAATGAAAAACACCTGATGTACCTGTCGTAAATGGGAACTAATAAATTAACATTTATGTGTTGATATAGAAATAACAATCATTGGAAATCAAGCAGGTGTAGGGGGGTGGGGAGAGGTTGGGATAATGCACACTTACAGGGTGTAATGCACACTCTCTGGGTGTCAGCAGACTTACAACTTTGATTCAAACTGTACACAAGCAAGTTATATGACAAAAATGCTCATATGCCCCTAATATTCTGAAAAATAAATAATGCAAAAAAAAATAATAAAACCAAATAAACCTAAGAACCCATTTTGCATTCTAGGTCCTAGAAACAGAAATAGAAGGAAGTCTCCATAGAAGTGTCCGCCCCATAAGACAAGACTACTAAATGCAAAGGTAAACTGTCCTGAACCATGGGCTCAGAATTGCCAAAAAACAGAAGAAATGATCTCTAGAGGAGAGGAATGCAGATTTAAAAGACACTAGACTTCATTTGAAAAAATATTCATTCATAGGAAGTTCCAGTAATTAAGAGTCCAATCCATTGAGTACCGGGATAACTCTACAGGTAAAACACCAATCAATCACTAGATATTCCAAAAACCAATTTAATTTCCAAAAACCCGAGGCATCAAAATCGTAGAACTTTGCATTAGGTTCTGAGATATGAATAGGATATGGCTTCTCAGAGAGCTCACAATCTAGACGAGAAGTACAAGGAAGTAATTAGATCAAAATGTGTTCCATTTGTGGAATGATATAAAAAATGGGTCAAAAATCCAAGTCAAACCAAAAAAAAAAGATCAAGAAAGACACAACAGGGCAGAAAATAGTACAACCAACGTTAAGTACAACTCTAGGGAGAGTCTGTGATTTTTAGGAGAAGAAGAAAATATAAGGAAGGTGTATTTTTGTTAACTGTAGTCATCATTTCATTCTTACTCATTAGCACTAACAATTATCAATCCTGATGCCAAGTGTTTAACTCATGTGATCCTCCCAATAACTCCATGAGACAGAAAAAAAATCGTTTCCTTCCTTTCAAAAGAAAATACTGATGCACAGAGAAAGGTTAATTAAATTGTCCAAGCCCAAACAGCTAGGAAATAGGAAACTAGGATTTGACCCCAGTAGTGTAACTCTAGAACTCTAGAGCCTTTGAATTTAGCCATTATTAAGTGTGGGCTCCACCTTGACATATGAAAAGCAAGTATGAGCAAAAAGCTCAGAAGAGTAACTAGAACTCTTCTTGTCAAAACAACCTGTCAAAGATCTAAATCCAGTGGTTCAGTTGTTATTCCTCATGGCATTAGACTTAACAGTGCAGACCACTTGATCACTCGCTCACTCTGGAAGCATCTCTCCCACTTTGCTTCTGCCCGTCATTGTCCCGTGGTTCTCCTCCCACCTCAATGCCCCTTGTTCCAGACTTCAGTGGTTCCTCCTTTTCTTCATAACACAAAAATATTGGCTCTAGGCTTAATCTATCACTTTAGGTTATGGGACCCAGTCTCAAAGTTTTTAAATTTATATCTGCTGATTCCTAAATCTATATCAAGTCTAGAACTTGCCCTTGAACCTTAGACTCAAATAACAGTCTACTCAATCACTACTTAGAACTCTAAAAGATAGCTCAAATATAACCAAAATTGAATTCCTGATCCTTTCTCCTTTCCCCTCAAAACCACAAAAACAAAAATAAAATAATTTGCGTGCTGTCTCCTGATATCTCACTAGTGACAGGTCCATTCTTCTCATTACTCAGGCTAAAAACCTAGAACACATTTTTGACTCTTCTTTTTCTCTCATATTCCACATCTCATCTGTTTTCAAACTTGTTGATCTTACAACTGAAATATATGCAGAATCTCATTACTTCTCATCACCTTCCATGATACCTACCACACCCACCAAATCCCACTGACTATCATTCCAAGTTTGAATGACCATTTCTGGTATGGATGACCATTTTTGTTTGGATTGCCACAAACAAAACAGCCTTTTCTCCACAAAACTGCCAAAGTGATCCTTAATGTAAAGCCTGATCATCTGACTCCAAATGCTCTCCAGCTCATTCAAAGTAAGAAGTAGAGTTCTTCACAATGGCCTAGCAAGCCCCACTGTGATCCTCAGGGTCTTATCTTTTCTCACTCCCACTGGGATCCCTCACAGGGCTGCTGGCACCCTTGGCTATCTTCCTCGTTCTTCAAAATGCCAATGGCCAGTCATTATCTTCTCCAGGGCTTTCATGCTTGAGCCTCCTTGTCTGTTTGTCCCCAACATCTGCATGGCTCACGGCCACACCTTCTTAGGTCTCTGCTCAAATATCTCCTCCTGACAAAGCTTTCTCTAACTGCTTTATGTAGAATTACAACTACCATGCCAGTCAGACCAAAGGACTCCTCCCCCTCACCCAGCTTTATTTTTCTCTATAGCATTTAACCAGACTCAAATGTTTACCTGTTTATCTGCTTATCATGCCTCAACAAAAGGAATGCAAACTCTTTTAGGTAATACGTTTTGTTTTATTCATAGCTGTGTCCTCACCCTCTAGAAGCCAGACTGCCACCCAACAAGTCTTCAATAAATCAGTCATAATACCAATAAAGGACTCCTCTGGCTACTTTATTGGAGTTCTAGAAATAAGACTCAACTTGAAGAACCCAATAGCGTGAAAAGTAATGTGGCATGGTAAGCACTTCTAAAAGTGGCTTGTTGATTTGGAATCAAAGTAAAATATTACATGTCACCATACATTTGGACTGTGAGTCATAGACTATTAAACTCGGGAGGCAGCTGTGCTGGACGAGAAAGGGAGTAACTGAGAGTCAGGTGACGATGGCTCCAGCCTTGTCAGTGCCAATGAGGTGCCACATGGCTTCCAGCAGGCAGCCTCATCACTGTGCGTTCTCTTACTTCACCTGAATATTGAAACAAATCACCTCAAATATCCAGCAATCCATGGTGTGGTACCAGTTCAATTGTAACACATTCAAAATATGATCTTTCTGGGTTTGTTTACAGGACATACTGCACTGCTGTCAACTCTATTTGCAAGTTAGGGAAGAAGTCGCATTTGAAATTGTGTGGCTTTTCCAAAAAAATTATGTCACATCATTAACACATAAAGTAGGGGATAGAAAGTTCTTCCTTTCCATGCACCACAGTGGGTGTTAGATATTATCAACCGTAACATAGAACAAGTTTTCAGGATGCTAAATTTTCCTCCAGAAAAAAAAGAGAAATTAAAAGCATCAAACTCACACATGAAACCAATTTGTAGTCTTTTTTCAGATGAACTTATTTCCTATTCTTGCTAGACCATCTCATAGTGCATGGGATGTGATACTCTGCTTTCTCATACATAGTGAAGATGACCTTTAAAAATACACCCCTCCCTTTATTCCCCAGCCTACAATCCCATGAAGATCAAAGTCAGCTTGCTCTTCTGCATTAACATTTCTGCGATCAGATATAATGTGGGCACCTCGATTCTACCTCTGTCAAGACTTTTTCACACCAGTGACTCACTCGGCAGAAGCTCAGACATTGGACACCAGGCTGACACCATCCCCTTTGAGGTTGATTCCACCGTGGTGGTGTTACAAGCCGACATCCTGTTTAGCTGCTTTTCTGTGCCATACCGTGGTGTAATTAGAACTGACTGAACAATAAATCTCAATTTCCTTGTTCTATCAGGAGAATCTTTCAATTTACTGGGCTCCTTTTGTTCACCAGCTCCTTCTCTGCATTACAAATCATTCTTGAAGGAGCACACAAGCTAACTGCCCACTCTTATGTTAAGAACACAGGGAAACAAAGCCAATCCCTTCATTAGACTTCCTCAATCTATTTTTTGGAGATTCCAGAGAAAACTGAGTGTTGCTCCTGAGTTGAATATATGATGAGGGCATCTACCTCCACACTCAGGTTTTGTGAGCCCCAAGAAGCACGAGGAACTGGTTTTTGTCCTCCTAAGTGTACCCTACCCACTACCAAGTTCCAGCTTTCAAAATCTGAGATATCGTTACCAAATAAAGGCCTTTCTGAACTTTTTACCCAGCAAGTCATAAACCATGAATGGCATCCCCTCAGGCTCCAGAAAAACCAACCAGAAGAAGAGGGTAGGAAATAACCCACTAAAAGAGATGTGAAAATTAATGGTATGTACATGGCACTAAAATGTGTCTCAAGTATACTGAGGGAAAAAACAGTCCTCATATTTTCATAGAAATAGATGTGAAGGATTATAGGGTTCCGTGGAGCTACTCACTTCAATAGTTTGTAAAATTAAAACTACCATTATAGTTATTTTATTATGGATAAAATGTCTTTGTACTAAAAAGAATCAAATAGCTCCCCACTGCCACCAGGGTAACTGCAGAATGCTTTACATAAAGCACAAAACACACTTCCCGACTAACCACTTCATCTGTTCCCACAGCCTCACCCACTCTGCATGAACATTATGCAATTATTTACATTCCCACGAACAGACTGTGATAGGAGGAGTAATAGACCCCGAGGAATGTCCACGCTCTAATTCCTGGAACCTGTGAATATGTTACTTCACTTGACAAAAAGGGACTTTGTCCATGTGATTAAGGTGATAGATTTTTGATATAGGAAGATCACCCTGAATTGCCCAAGCGGGCCTAATCTAATCATGACTTTACAAGCGGAGAACTTCTCCCAACTGAGGTCAGAGCAAGATGTGACTACAGAGAATGGTCACTGGCTTTGAACACAAAGAGTGCGTGAGCCAAGGCCCGTGGACAGACTCCAGAAGCTAGAAAAGCTGAAGGACACGGAGGGCTCCCTGGAGCCCACTCACGTGCCCTATCGCCTTTACTGACAGCCTTTCCAGTCAGCTAACCAGTAGCCTGAAGCCAGTCGGTGAAAGGAACCAGCTAATTCTTGCTTTACTCAGATTTACCTAAAAGAAAAAAGTGCTTAGAATGCGGTCGCTGTGATTAATATCCAAAGATTCGTTTGATATTTTAAAAAGTGTTGCATTGCTAGCTGTTGCATTCTTTGCTTTCTTATTGTTCTCTATCTTGAATTATGCTTGCAAAACTACACACAAACTGGTATTTACAGCAGTCGGGTTTTGTTCAATTAAAACAACTATGGAGCATGTCAAATAGGGGGTTCAGCTACAATTCTGTTGAGTCAGGTTTTTTTTTGAAGTATCTCGGTCACATCAACACCAAAAAAGCATCCTTTTTCTCTTACCTTAAAAGTACCTTGACAAAATACTGTATCATCTGAGGCCTATACACAGGGAAAGCCTCATGACCAATGTGCAAACTGATGGTATAAATATAGCAACAGAGGGCGGCACCTGCGGCTCAAGGAGTAGGGTGCTAGCCCCATATACTGAAGGTGGTGGGTTCAAACCCAGCCCCAGTCAAAAACTGGAAAAAAAAAAAATATATATATATATATATCAACAGAGATATAGCTTTGTGAACCCTACTTTCTATAAAAGTAGAAATTAACATGTAACATGAATATTTTAATATATGCCCACTAAGGCTTTTATGTGTAGCAGCCCGTATAGCTTATGGCTAGGAGGAGTGAGAGTTATAAGAAATATCTGTAATGGAACACCTTGGTGGAAAGGGCATGGAGAGAGATTTAGTCCTAACAAGCATGAGAGCTCGCCAGATGAGAGCAGTGGTGAAGGCAGTCTCTGCACCTGTGGTGTGGAGAAGCACGAGATCAGCCTTATATTAGGCTGGAGGAGAAGGCAGTCAGGGAGCATGCACTCTGTCACAGACTCGCGTACTCTGACTCTGTCTCTTCTCCTGCCTGTAGAATGCCAGCACGGCGTCCCTCTGCTGGAGGTTACCAAGCTCCGCTAAAGACTAAGATCTATCTTTCTAAGAAGGCTGCTTTACTCTCTCTAAGACACACTCTCTCTCTCTCTCCAGCTAAGGTAGATAGCCCTCAGGCACCTAAGAGAAACTGTTCCTGAGCAAGGTGGCTTAGCGGTCCGCATCCGAAACCTACCTAAGCCAGGCCGAGACCTGGCCAGTCCCGGGCCCTGACATTCATGGCCAGATATTTAAGAACAGGGAATGAGAATAGGTCTGCTAGCCTGCATATACTTATTGTTTCTTACCCATTTAAAAAAAAAGGGTTTGGGGTTAGCCTAAGAGTGTATACCTTTTTAATGAGAAATGTGATTTCCTTGTGAAGAGAGAGATACAAGTGGTTGTGGAGGTTCCTGTTCTGTGCAGTCTCAGGTAAAGTGAATTTGTATTTATAGGATTTATCATCCTTTTCTGCATCTCAGATCCTGCACTCTGGGACAAGAAGGTAAAGCAAAATGATGCAGTCTTCACTGGGAAACCAGAGCCGACTCTGTAGCAGAATTAACTGGTCGGCTCTGAGCTACCAAAAATTGTTGTTTTAAAAAATCACCATTTGCAGGTCTCGGAGCTATCAGTCAAGCTAACATTCTTTTATCCCTCTTAGACAGTGGCTCAATGGCACCCGAAGAAAGGATTCGGACAAGTAGAAGTACCAGTGAGAATTCATCAATGTATATGTTTCTTGGGCCATTTTTTAAATAATATGGAGATTTATTGCACAAGGGGAGATGATGTACTCCAGCACAGCAATCATATCTTAATATATTCCAGGACCCAAAAAAAAAAAAAATGATGAGAATAAAACAGACACATAGACTTCTCTTAAACTATCTACCAATATCTGGCTTACCTGGGAAAACGATTTTTATTGGAACATCTCATAATAATTTTCGTAAATTCAATGCCTCTACAAACACCAAGTATATTTCAAGAATAACAGTAGCACCTATTGTTATCAAAACATCGGCCCATGGGTTTCTTTTCCTGTCTTTCCTCTGAGAGTCTTGGTTTCTTCTCAACAGTTGCCAAGCAACTGTTGGTGATTATTCAAGTGGACAAGGAAGGAGGCCAACCCAATGCTAGAGCCACGGAGGGACACCTGGTGCCTACACCCACCGCCTCCCTGTGGTCCATTCTTTATGAACTGTCCTATGAGAGGCAGGTGCGGAAGCACCGTGTGGGGTCCAGTCAATCCCCCACCCAGGTTTTGCTGCCTTTTATCAGATCAAGGGACAGGATCCAGAAGACCTTCAAGGACCCTTCCCACCATGCAGTGTTGGACAGAGGAAACGTGAAACACAGCCTTTCACCAGGGATTGTGCTATCACCACCAGCTGTGTCCTCTCCCAGTATCTGCTTTGCTGCTCTTCCTACTTTTTACATCCAAACCAAAGCTATCCTGATTCTTCCAGGACAAGAAACACGAGGGTTGACAACGTTCACACTCAGGGCACTTCTCCTTTTCTGTCTTTCCTCGTCTTCTTTTTCATACCATGGATTTCTAAACTTATTTTTCCCATATTCAAAATATCCCTGCAAAATAAGGCAGGAAATTTAATGAAATCTTTGAACCTGGTGAACCAATTTATGGATAAAAAGAAAGTAAACACTTGAATGACTATGTGGGATCATGTGTGCAATCAGCAGATCAAGGTCTCTCAATCCACAGACTATGACATCTTGAAAACATCACACAAACAGCCATGAAAGGCTTTGAAACACCAGGGGTGATCCTCCTGTTGGGGTCTGAAGTGGGCTAAGCTATGTGTCATGCTAAAGCAGTGGTTCTCAACCTTCCTAATGTCACGGCTCTTTAATACAGTTCCTATGGGGTTGCGACCCACAGGTCAAGAACTGCGGTGCTAATGGAATCCTACTTTCTATCAGAACTTGAGAAGTCCTAGAGTCCAAATCCTTAGAAGCAAAGTAGGCTGACAGCTAAAAATCAAACAGCAAGTCGGGGGAAGAACTAGGATGAGCATTCCCAGCTTGCCCACGGTACCATACTGCAGTTGGCATCTTCTGGTTCTTTTATTCTCTCTTTTATTTTCTCATGGGCTAAGCTTTGGTTTAGAGGAACACATACTTGGCTCGGTGGCAGAATGAGGTTCTTGACCCCACTTTGACAGGAGGTCTCTTCCCACTCCAGATAGCAAAATGATCTTTAGGTCTTTCCTAATGGTAACATGTAGGGGCACAGAGTGATGTCCCCATGGTGAGACACAGAGCAGCTCGATGCAGTGGAGGGGTTTCCACAACACTAGAGATGCGGAAGTCTCAGAGCAGTCTCTGAAGTAAGCCGGAGTTCCGCCACGCTCCAGAGCCTCAGCGCTTCCTATCAGCACAACTGTCCCACATGAGCCATTTCATACATGGAGCTTCCTGCAAGGAATGAATGTGAACAGCGTTCTCAGTTATGGAGGATGGCGGCCGTACTAGAAATGTCCTGGGATTTGCAGGAAAAAGACAGAAATTTCAGGACTGGATTCTCAAGTTTTGTTTTTGTGAGATTAAAGCAAGACATTTCATCTTTCTGGACTATAATTTCATCCTATATCAGATAAGCAACTACTGCACAAATGCTAAGTATAGAAGATAGTGTATTATGATTTTGCATGCAGTAAAGCACGTCACGAATGTCACCACATGACACTGGGAAAGACAAGCTCAACAGCTTTATAAAAAGGGGGATGCTAGATGCGAGAAGAAGGCCGATCCTGGAGGGCCTGAGTGACCTGAGGGGAAGGGGGACCTTCTAGCTCCTACTACTCTCCACCACCTTCCTGAGAGTTTTCAGATGAGTTACTAGCATTGAGGTTTTGCACTGAGGACAAGTAGAGAGATGAATTGCAGAACAATTTATATGGTGCATGCTTGTTGCTTGCTGCCTGATTCCTGGCACTGAGTCATCACTGTGGGTATGAGGCAGACAGGAAGGAGAGGGAGGGAATGCATCTGCAGAGACAAAGCTCCAGGACTTCCTTCCCAGACTCACCTCATGACACTTCCCTCCATTTCCTGAGCTCCAACCAGTCTGAACATTCCCAGGTCATACTACATAGAATATGTATGCTTCAATCTCTGAAAAGCCACCTCTGACCTCTCTAGAAAGGTCCTGGAGTATCTTCCTCTTTGAGTCCCTACGGCTGTGTTCATACATTCATTACCATGTTTACCATATATTCCTTTCACTGTGTGACACATCTGTGTCCTACATTACAAGTCCTTTGTGGGATGAGAAGGGTAAGAACTGTGTGCCCCAGATTCTAATCTGCAACACCACACATGGAATAGAAACTTGACATGTGCCAGTTCATTAAATCAAAAAATGCATTTAATAATCCATACAAACTAACACATAAGTAAGTGTGATTTTTCTCAATTTGTAATCTTTACTCTGATAAAAGGAAATCCTGATATGGAAGGGTTAATTGATTGAATAGATCACCAGATGGAACACCAGATAGCTGAACTTTTGTGGAACAAGAATAGCTGCCCTTCATTTTCATTAGTCTTCAAATATTGGCCCCCTATTTCTCATTTTCTTTTTTTGCTTTAAATATCTCCACTTACTCAGCTGCCTTCCCTGGATTTCCCCAGAGTCCCATATGTCTTATTAAATTAAAGGCAAAATCATGGTGGCCACTATAAACTCTGTATGGAAACCATGAATTGTTTCTTTTATTGTGGCCTCAAGAATTGGCCATGGAGCACCCAGGGACAGGCTCAAATCCATCACTCTCAAAGTAATACTTCTCCTGTGAGTGATTCCTCCCCTTCCAGACTGTTCTCCAGTCCCTATCTACCCCCCTTGAAGTATAAAGATGGGGATAGGAATAGTGATGGGTAAGAGAATGGTATAGATATGATCTAAGACACAGAAATAAATAAATACATAGAAACTATCTAACAGAGAGGATAAAAGTATGGGCTCCAAACTAAATTGCCTCGATTTAAATCTGAACTCTGCCACTTATGAGCTGGTTTGATCTTAGGCAAGTTACTTAACATCTTCATACTTTGGTTTTCTTAACAGGGTTGTCCTGAGAATTAACTAAACTTTAGTAAAGAATTCACATACCTGACAGATAGTGAGTACTCAACAAACAGAAAGAAATACAACATAAACCATTATAATATGATGCAATGAAATGGTCCAGTGCAACACAGTACACTATGATGGCATCTTGTACTTTCCAAAGATGGCCACAACCCTCTCTTACACACATGCCTTTCTAGAACCTGGCTACAATCCCATCAACTGGTGGAGTCTAGCTCTCTGTCCTTCAACCTAGGTGGCCCACACACAATGGTGCACAGGTGGAAGGGACACTATATGTGAGTTTTGAAACTATGTGATAAAAATGCATGGACTTCCACTTTTCTCTTCTGTTATACTTGGTCTTGGAACTCAGCCACTGAGCTGTAAGAAAGCCCTAGAATCCAGTGAAAGACCAACATGAAGAGAAGCCAAGACTCGATGTGCAGCAGCAGTCATGCTCCCAGCACTGATGGGCCAGCCGTAGGCATGCATCTGGACAGTGCATGCCTTGTACCCAGGTCAAGCCACTCGAGCCAATTACAGATCACAGATAAGCTACCCTCATACAGTACTACTAAATTTCAGATTTCTGAGTAAAGTTTACTAAGTTTGGAGTCATCCATCAAGCAGCAATAGATGACTAGAATTACATTTCTACAAACTGGTATTCACCCTTGAAGTCAAAAGGGACTGTTTGCTCTGCCTTAAACTATGCATTATTAGTTTACATACGAACATACTCTTTTTCCTCAAAGGCCTTCAGAACTTCCACAAGCAAGCTAGTGTGTTCATCAGACATAAATACACATGTGTACAACAGTGCTGGCTTGATGCTACAGGCTGCGTTGGCGTATCTCAAGCTTCCTTTACTTCTAACTTGATCAAGGTTACACAGGTTAAGTACAGGGAAATCAAAAGTTGCAATTCCAAATCCAGAGCTATGTCGATTATATCAAGCCAACATTCTATACTAAGTGAGGAATTGGAAGACTCTTTTCTAACTCTTGGTTTGGCCACAATCTCTGGCTGTGCAAGGCCCACTGTAAGCCTTGAACTCTTTGAGAAAATGAGGTGGTTACATCAAACAATGTCTAAATTCCCATTCAGACCTAACATTCTCACAGTCTGGGGTTCTTGGTACCTCTGTCAGCACCCTTCATTACTTTCTATTCTTCTCCTGATATCCCACCTGCCTCCTCTGCTTCCTGAGGACCAGATTCCACAAGTAAATTTGTATTTGGTTAATCCCCATGAACAGGAAGCCTCACTTCACCATCTTCTATAGTAGGCAGGTTTATCAAACCCCTCAAATAAGGTATTCACACCTCATATAATGCCCTCTCCCTGAGTATGGGCAAATCCTAGTAACTTACTTCGAGCCAACAGAAGGTGGTCCCTGTGATGGGATGTCATTTCCACATTTAGGTTGCAAATGATCACACTTTCCGCCCTATGTTCAGACTCCGCATGCTGTCTTACAGCAGGAGAGCCCACATGCCAGCAGCCAGCTAGAAGCGAAGACCCTTAGTCCACAAGCTTATAATAAGCCAAGCCATGCCCCAAACCTTTTGCACATGGAAGTAAGCCCTTCTCCTGATGAGCTTCTAGATGCCGATTCTAAGCCAATACCTTGGTTGAAACCCTCTTAGGGAATACATGTTGACAAGCCAGCTAAGCTGTAACTAGACTCCTGACTCACAGAGGATTATGAGAAAACATATATTTTAGGCTACTTGGTTTCTAAGCAATTTGCTGCAAAAGAGAATGAATACTTCTTTTGCATTAATAGGGAGAACCTCTGAGGACCAGTAAAGGGAGAAACTCACAAAAAACAAGGAAGTCTCTCCACCTAATAACTCCCCAACCCCTCAACAGCTCTATCCCTTGGGGTTAATGACATCACACAGTCTTCTTCCATTTCTAATCACACTGACAGAAACAGCCTAAGAAACCTGGAGAGTGCCAGTGAAGTCTAGTCACAGTCCCAAGGAGAAACACAGAGGCACTTCACTGTGCCAGCGGGGCTGTAAACAGCAGTCGGCCCTTAGGCATGAAAAGGAGTGAATCTCACCAGAACAGAGCCAGGTCGATGGGGATACTGTGCCCAGACCTCTTCAAGCATGTGAGAGGAAACATCAGAAAGCCACCTTATCACTCTAAGACCTTAGACCTTGAGAGTGAAAAGAATAAGAGAGAACTAGCTCCATTTACAAAGGGGCACCTGAGGCTTAGGTCAGATACTGCCCCATCTAACACAACTTGTTATTTGCACAACCGAGGAAAGAGTTTGTTGTTCTTGGTTCAACTCAATTCTCTTTCCAATGCCAAATGTCAAAAAAGAAAAAAAATGCATGTCTGGCAAAATAGCAAATCATTTATTTCATTCTTAATAAATGGGACTTGTAGGCTATCTTACATCAAGGTACACTAGGAGAAAATACATAATGTGTGAGGATGTGCATGACCACATCACACACATACGAAGGTGTTTGGAAGCCTAAATGACAAGCTTCTACTATTTACTTTAAAAAGCAGGAGAGAAAGCAACATAGGAAGGAAAAAGATTCTGTATGAAGACAAGTAGTTTATAATATGCTATTTCTTCCTTGAAAACAGTTAGAAAAGTCAATATTTACCCTAGCTGAGCAGGGGAAGGATGTGCTTATCATAAAATAGATTCTGTTTAACAAGATACTGCATCTGATAACTGGGATGAGTATGAAAAATAATATTTGTATAGCACTTTATAGTTTACGAAGCACTTTAATACACAGTCTGTAATTTACTTCTCACAAGACCACACATGATAAGCAGAAGAGGGATTAATTTCATGGACAACAAAAAAGAGGTTCGGAGAGATAAGACAATTGGCATTCATGCTTCCAAACATGGTAGAGCTGTAACTGGCATTCAGTTTTCTCAATCTACAGGCTTAGTCAAGAATTGCAAATGCAATTGTACTACATAATTGTGAAGAGTGACTGGTGCTCTCCATAAAAACACAGGTATGTGAGGTAATGCACATGTTAACCAGCTGCACAAGGGCTACATAGATTAGACGTCATGTTTTATACCATAAATCTATGCATTGTCGATAAAAAAATTTAAAAAGAATTACAAGTTAAAGTCATTGCCATTTTATTAAAGGCTTCTTCCAGGTTATTTCAAGGTACTAAGTAACCAGGGAAAGACACTTCTCTGAGCTATAGTTTGTTCCAATTAGAAAATGAAGATACACATTTTACCACAAAGACGTTGGCACCAGAATGTTTATTGCAGCTCGATTCACAATTGCCAAGTCAACCCAAATGGCCACTGACCTATGAATGGATTAACAAATGGTGACATGTGTATACCATGGAATACTATTCAGCCATAAGAAAAGGTGGAAACTTTACATCTTTTATGTTTACCTGGATGGAGCTGAAACATATTCTTCTCAGTAAAGTATCTCCAGAATGGAAAACATATCCAATGTACTCAATGCTAATATGAAACCAATATACTATAAACAACTACACGCCCAAAAGAACAATAAAACACAAACATAGTCTAGTGGGGGGGGGTGGACAAATGGCAGGAGGAGAAAGGCCAATTGGTGGGATAGTGGGATCTCACCCAATGTGCACATTGTGAGGGTGTTCAGCATGCCCCCTGGGTGAAGGGCTCTTCTACAACTTGAACTTTACCATGTGAGAAGAGTATAACCTAAAAATTTGTACCCTCATATTAATTGAAATAAGAAAAAATTTTTTAAGAAAGAAAATATATATATATATATACACACAACTGGTAGCTGTGGTTGACAGTAGAGCAAGCCTTCAGGATACCCAGATGTAGAGATGGGAGAAAGGAAGAAGTGGGTGCTGTTTACAAACATCTGATTGACAAGAAGCCTTTAAGGATTCACAGTGTGGTCCACAGTTGGGAACTTCTTAGAAATACAAGTTACTGAGCATTGCTCTAGGCTCACTGAATCAGAAATAAGGGGTAGAGCAGTGCAACAATGGAGTTTCACGAGCCCTCCAGGATATCCTTCTAAGCAGTACCTTGAATCACCCCTTCACATGCTTTAGCTGGGCAGAGGAGGTAGTACAATAGGCTAGTAAGTGGAGACAAGTTAATAATCCATGAGCCATGATTTTTATTTATTTATTTTTATTATTATATATTTTTTGAGACAGAGCCTCAAGCCGTCACCCTGGGTAGAGTGCCATGGCATCACAGCCCACAGCAACCTTCAACTCCTGGGCTCAAGCTATTCTCCTGCCTCCGCCTCCCAAGTAGCTGGGACTATAGGCGCCCACCACAACACCTGGCTATTTTTTGGTTGCAGCCATCATTGTTGTTTGGCGGGCCCAGGCTGGATTCGAACCCACCAGCTCAGGTGTATGTGGCTGGTACCTTAGCTTCTTGAGCCACAGGTGCCAAGCCCATGATTTTTATTTTTAAGTGAACTTTGTTCACTTGCCAGAGGGATTACCTTGGAATCCATAGAAACAGGTGCTGACAATTTCTGCATCTGTTGATAGGACAATACTGGTTCTCGTCCTAATTCTGGCTTTTAAGTCCAGGCATTATAAACCACTGGCACAACCCAAGGGGCTGGGAAAAGCACGAGCTAGAGGTCCCTAGATAGCATAGGAAAGATGCCCACTTTAAATGAGGCAGGTAATCTGCTTCAGAGAGTTGGATAAGATATCACAGACCAAATTTATAAATCGATCTTTTTACATAGAAGCAATAACTGAGACAATTTAAGAATAAGCATCCACCTCCCAATAAGATCTGCGAATGCATATAGTGCTAACTATATGCCAAACACTGTTTTAAGTGCTTTAAACATGGCAACTCATTTAGCCTTCATTACAATCCTCGGAGATAGATACTATAATTATCTTTATTATAGCAATGAAAAAAACGTGGCACAAAACCTTGAAGTGACTTACCCTAGGCCACGCAGTTAAAAAGCGATAGGGCTGGCACGGGAATCCAGGGGAGTGTGGTCCCCAAATCCGTGATTTAAATTACTATCATGTACTGCCTCTTGAATAATCCTGAACTCTATAAGGTTCGTTCCAAATCATCCTTAACACAATGAATTTGGGTTCCAGTTGTCTTGAATAACAGGAACTTGGTCCTTTCATGTGCACCTACTTTCCTCTGATTGCATATAACAGCGCCTCTCAGCTCCAATTCAATTTAAGAAAGAAAATCTTCTATAGTGCAATAACAAAAGCACAAAAGGTATATCGATATTGTTTTTTCTTTAACACAGGTCAAAAGTCTTACCAACTTAAAGGTAGAACGGGCATTAACGTCCTCCGTTATAAACCAATTGAAACAAACACAGATAAGGGTATGGACTCTACTAGGTATCTTGACCAATCATCGATGATTTATACCTCTTGAGACTTCTTAAGTAAGTATAGCTAGAAGTCTATACTGAGGTGTCTGGGTTGTTTGCTTTAAAGGGATGGTGTGTTCTAAGCTGAGTCTCCTGCATGACCCAGACAGTGTTCCATCTGTCACCTTTCTCCATGATCACCAGAGCTCTATTGATATTCAGAGGGGCTGTCTCTCAAGGTCATTGGAAGTTCCTGTCAGTAACTATTTCAATAAATGAGACAACTTTACCAAATATGGCAAACTGTGCAAAGCCATGGCTGAGGCTGAATAGTTTGCCTCAGGCACAGAAATAGTCAATGTGGGGGCCTGAAACAGAATGAAGGTCTTCTGTTATTTCTTTCATGTTTCCCCCCCCAGGTTTTATATCAGGGAACAGAAAACTCCAAGAATGAGAGTTCTTGGAGTTCTGTAACCAAAAATGAGAGTACCACGAAATCCTAGCATCATTCAAATCAATTCTCCCATCTGTTGCCTGAATTCCTTTCCTAGCATCACTGCCAAAATTCATTTGATAATGATGATGGTGGTGAAAGCATCAGTAATAACAGTGTTTATTATGTAGAAGACAGAGTATTCTCATATTAAACATACTTATTATTCCATGTGGTCCTCATGTCAACTCTGAGATGTGTTATCAACTCAGAACACTGACTTTTAAAGAGTTGAAATAATTCACCCCATAAATGCCCAAGTGTCATTTCAAATGACTCCAGTGAAGGTACTCTACTATTTCTGATAGAAAAATATTAACCTTCTATTGCTGACTGCCTTCTTTAGCTTCTAAATACTGGTCTTCACTCTGCTTTCTTGAGCAGTACAGAAATCTAATCCTTTCTGTAGGTGATTCCTATCCAAATAATGATAAAAGGCAGCAACAGCTTCCACGATCAACCAGGCAGATTTCTGTTCAGACAGCATCCTATATATGCACCTTCCTTAGAACATACATTCATTAATGTAATTGTTCATTTGCAGGTTCCCCCAATAGCCTACTAGCTTCCTTAGAGTAGGGGCCATTCCCAACATCATTTGTATGTTACAGGCAAACTGCTCAAAAAAGAACCTTCATAAAAAAGTTGAGATATAATCCACATAACATTACATCTACACTTAAAAAAGCCAAATGTTTTGGTTCTTAGTATATTGAAGGAATTGTGAAGCAATATCACTATCTAAATCCAGAATATTTTGAAGATTCCCTACAAAGACGCTACACCCATTAGTAGTCACTCTTTTATTTTACCCTCTCCCAGCCACTGGCAACAACTAATCTCTCTGTGTTGGTGGATTTACTGATTCAAATAAATGGTCACATAAAATATGTGACCTCTTATGTCTGGCTTCTTATATTAAACACAGAATAATGTTTTCAAGGTTATCTACACTAAGCCATGCATCAGAGCTTCGCTTCTTTAAATGGCTGAATAATAGTCAATTTTATGGATACACCACATTGGTTTGTCCATTCATTAATTGATGCATATTTAGGTTGCTTCCACTTGGAGTCTAGCATGAATACTTTTTCTGTGCACACTCATCTATAGGATTTTATGTGGCCATGCACTTTAATTCTCTTAGATACATGCATAGGAACAAGATTGCTTGGTCATGTGATAACTATGTTTCATCTTTTGAAGAACTACCAGATTATTTCTAAAATGGCTGCGCCATTTAACAATCCACCAGCAAAGTACATGGTTCTGAATTCTCTACCACATTGCTAACACCTGTTATTGTCTGTCTTTTTAATTGCACCCTTGTTTGTTTGTGTGAAGTGTGGTATCTCACTGCAGTTTTGATTTGCACTTCCATGATGACTAAAGAGGTCGACCATCTTTTCCTACATTTATTACTCACATGTATATATCTTTGGAGAAATAACTGTTCAGATCCTTTGTCCATTATTTAACTGGGCTTTTTCTGTTTTGCCTTTCTTATTGAGTTCTAAGAATCTTAATACTAATATATTCTAGATATGAGCCCTTTAATGGGTATATGATTTGCAAACTCCATAGCTTGCTGGTTCAATTTCTTGATGGTAGGTGTCATTTGAAGCACAAAAGTGTTTAATTTTGATGAAATCCATTTTTTCTTTAGTTTTCTGTGCTTTTGGTGTCACCTCTAAGAAACTACCAACTAATCCAAGGTCATGATCATCACCCCCATGTTTTCCCCTAAAAGTTTTACATTTCTAACATTTACATTTATGTCTTTGATCCATTTTGAGTTAATGAATATATATTTTTTACATATGATATGAGGTACAGGCCCAACTCCACTCTTTTTGAATGTAGCTATCCAGCTGCCCCGTTATCACTTGTTAAAAAAATAATTATTTCTTCATTTAAGTGTCTTGACACCCTATTGAATATCAATAGGCATAACACAATGGTTTATTTCTAGGCTTTCAATTCTACTCCATCAATGTATCTATAATACTGCCTAACTCCAGTAACTTTGTAGTAAGCTTTGCAATTGGGAAGTGTGAGTCCTCTAACTTTCTTCATCTTCTTTTTAGATTTTTTTTTTTTTTTTTTTTGGCCATTCTGGGTCTCCTGAATGTCATATGAAATTTAGGATCAGCTGGCCAATTCCTACAAGAAAGCCAGCTGAGATTCTGATAGAGATTACTTTGAATCTGTAGATCAAATTGGGGAGCACGCCACTTAATAACATTGTGCCTTCTACTCAATGAACATGTGATTTCTTCCAGGTATTTAGATCTTCTTTAATATCTTTTAACAAACCAACAGAGACTTATCTTCAATTAATAGTGAAATAAAGGAATACATAAGCAAACAAGGCAAGCAATGAATAAGAGCATTCAAACAGTGCTGTAAAAACCATGCACAATGGCCACTTCTTGAACCCCATCTCCCTTCTCAACAAGTCACCCTTAACTAGTCACTGTTGTCAAGATATGTGTCAGCCTTGTCTTCCATCTCTTTGGCCATAAGTTTTGTCTTTCTTATTGAGTTCTAAGAACTCATCTTAGAGTTCTTTTCACTCATCTAATATGATCAGTAGTCGTACAAAAGTGATGATCCTGAATAGCACCTCTATCCACACCCTGCCTTCAGAAATTATTCCAGGAAAGTTGTGCTCATGCAGCTGCAAACAGACCACCCTGATTTCTCCATCTCCCCCCACCCACCCACCCCGACATTTGCTGGCTGTGAGGTCTAATCCACAAGTGACTATAAAAGTAAGCTTTCCCATAAACAAAGTTAAACATCATAACTTTAGCCATGCTAGATTGGCTGATGAGAAAAGGAGCTCTAAGATTAGTATCACATAGAATATTAAGTCATCCAGGATGCTGTTTATAAAAATTGTTTCCTGGCTTTGACTGCCTTGGTAAGCATCAAGTTAACATAAGTTGGCCATTAGGGAAATAAAACATAGCTCTGTCAGCTGGGTGGTAGAGAGGACCAGGGAGATTCCTTAGTGCTAAGAAGCTTAGCACCTCTGGCAGTATCTAAGAACTAACATTTTCCAGTATTTTCATATAAGTAGTACAACATCAAGATGGAATTAGAAAGAGTTCACAAATGATTCGGGTTATGAGCTTACACATCTGACTATAAGTGCCTCGAGCTTTCAAAAACACCACATTTCTTAAAAGGAACAAATAAATATTCTATCTCTTTAACCCACTTTCAATCTTATATTTTATTTACACAAGCAGAATATGTTACTTTAATGGATCCATTATTTACCATCAATATAAGCAAAGAATCCATTTAGAATTCAATACTGTCTTAAAAAAAAGTCGTAAGTTTATATATTTTTAAAGATGCTCACAGGCACATACACGTGCATAGATATAAAGTCTGTCTCCTTTTAAAAAGCATGACTTACTTAGGTAATTAATTTGTTTTGAAATGTCTTAATTTTGGCATATACTGATCACATTTCAAATACCAGGTCAAGAGGTATCAGAAATAACTTGGTAAAGGAAGGAGGAGATGAATCTTCGCGACTTCCCCTAATGAAGCAGAGCTTCTTGGCAGTCAAAGCAAGAGTCAGATAATAAAATTTCAAGGCTTTTATTCTCTCTACAAAAAGGAAGCATATATCATTTCATCAGTCAGCTACCTTTATGTCTCCTATTACTGTGACAAAAAAATTAGCATATTGATCTTTATTTAAGAAACAGTAACAAAATGGTCCCCTGTTTTTATCAGGTCTATAGAGGATATAGACTGCATGCTTATTTCTTTTTTCTTTTTAGGATTTTTTGTTGTTGTTGCCCTGGGTAGAGTGCTGTGCTGTCCTTGCTCACAGCAACCTGAAACCCTTGGGCTCAAGTGATCCTCTTGTCTCAGCCTTCATAGTGGCTGGGGATACAGGTGCCCACCACAAAGTCTGGCGAGTTCTTCTATTTTTACTAGCGATGGGGTCTTGCTCTTGTTCAGGCTGGTCTCAAACCCTGAGCTTAGGCAATCCGCCCACCTCCCAGAGTGCTAGGGTTATAGGCATGAACCACCACACCGGGCCTGATGTTTATTTCTTATGTTACTCCCATAATAAGAGAAAGGGTTACAATACTGAATTATAAGTCATAATTATGACATCTTCTCAACAAAGTGCACTACCTTCAAGTGATATAAGGCAACAAAGGGGTAAAACAAAATTTTAGATGAACCAGTAGTTATCATTAGGTTGCTTTTTATAAAAAAAAAAAAATCATTCACCTCAGTGGCATTTATCTTTTATTAATGCAAATATATGTTTAATATAGACAAATTGGAAAGCAGTCATCACTTTGCCATTCTCTGACTCCATGTCAATTCCAGATTGGATTTTGGTAGCATCTTTCTAGAGTGGAGATATTTAGATGATGATATTAATTTATTTCCTCAGCACACATAAATTTGTGTGCCTCTTATATGCCAGAAAACAAATTATAATCTTGCCTCAGGGACTTCATAGTCTGGAATTTATCTTGATTATTTCTTTGCTATTCAAGCTAAAGACATTTCATACTCTTACATTACAATATCTCTAGAAGATATATACTCTGTGAGGTCAAATTTCCAGAATGTTTTAGTTTACCTTTGAGTACTGTATGATTCTGGACAATGAAATGCAATCTAATCTTCTACTGCCTGGAATCTCAACATGACATTATAGCTCAGGAGTATATTTGGGTATGAGCCAAGGGTCTAGAGCAGAAAGACAAATTCAAGTAGTTACATATGGCTCTGTCTGCATTTATAAATGAAAACTGTCACTGGTGGCTCAGCAGCAGTATCGGACCAATTTGCATCTTTTATTTCAATATATTTCCAGTTGATGGTTTTAGTGATATAAGAAAACGTTTATGCTCAAATTACGATAACACATTCACGGAATTTTTATATTCATAATTAATATATGCACTGAAAGGCAGTGTTAAACTTTCCTGGCAATTTTTCCACAGTGTGAAAAGAACCATAGCAGTTAAATTGCAATGTGATATTTTGTGTGGAGGGCAAATCGGTTACTCACCATGACAAATGTGATACGTAGGATTGGTTATTAACCACCTCCAACCTTCTGTCTAAAGACCATCTTTATCATCATTATGCTTTACTTGGAATATAAAACACACAAAGAAATGATTGTCAAAATGGATGAAACGACGACTGTAGATTATCTGAGATATGACTTTTTATCTTCAAACACAACTATGTATTTGCCACAGTTAAATCAAGTCATCTTGAGTAGAAAACACAGCTAGATTTTTATTTTGTTCTTTATTTGCTTTTTAAGTTAATTAAAAAAAAGAGGACCATGGGGTTTTAGACCAAAACTACTATAAAAATAGATATTTAAACAGCGGGAGATGAAGAAAGAAAGAAAGAAACCAGTCCTGACAAGAACACTAAATTCGCAAATATAATGCGTTCTTCTGCGTAGACGTAAGCCTAATTATTTCCACAATGAAGCTGCTGTAAAATAAAGATACTCAGCAGGCACCTTTGTTTGTTTCTTTTTAAACCATTGCCTGGACAGAATGGTTGCATGCATTGTAACAGATCATCTCTGAGCCAAGGACTCACTGAGGTCTAACAAACATACTACAGTTAGGCACTACCAGGACCATGGCTAGAGTACCACAGAAGGAGGGTGCCCCAGGGCACTCCTCCTCTGCACGGTCAGCAGTTAACATACACTCAAGGCAGACTTACACTGTGCCATGTGAAATGGACATTTTTGCCCAAAAGTTTTGTAGAGATGCAATATAAGGTAGACGTTCAGGCTAAATTTTCACTCAGAAAATGTTTCTTTTCATGCTGCTCAAAACAAAGTTTATTTAAAGCTAACTTTGATTATGCTTGTCACAGATGACACAAACACATCTTCTAAAACAGAAAGAGGAGGTATAAATATTATTGAAATGCAACTATATACAATCTAAAAATTAATTGCCCATTGTAAAAGCCGTCCCGTGCAGCTCTGAGTCAGCCAACCACGCCTCCACCCCCATGGCATTGTTACTTAACTGTTGATGATTTCTGGCCCGTACAGACTAATTCAAAACAACACAGATCCTCTAAACAAAACATGGGAAATGCAAAGAATTAGATCCCTTTTTCTTTTAAATGGTATTTGAGCATCAGATTTTGCTGTCTCCCCAGTTAATATCTTATACCTGAGGTTTCTACCAAGTTTCAACTTTTACCATAACTCTCAAAGAGAGCGATTATTAAGCAGACAGGGCAAATATAGAGACAAACTCATGTCTTTGCAAATCATGGAACACTCCTAAATTTTTCCCCAGAAGAACATGAGAAGAGGAGAGTGATGCTACATACACCTATTTTCTTGTTTAACAGAGTAATATTTTATTCTCATCTCAATTCCCAAGAAGCCTCGCCAGAGAACAGCAAAGTCCTCAGTCTGCAGGGACAGTGGACGTCTCATCACACAGCACCAGCATGTTGTAGCTTTCATCTCCCAGAAGCCTGCATGTTTGGGTTGTACTGAATAATATGAAATATTAAAAATTTAATTACTAAACAATCTCCCCTGCAGCTCATGGCTTTTGCAAGCTGGAACACAGAGCATAAGAGAATAGAAGATCCAGGGCACCACATGACTCCACCCTGACTGCTTTGCATCCAAGCCCTAAGGCCACGTGAATTCCCAGTAAAAAGCCTTCAATACAACATACACACCTGAAATAATTTCTCAGATCACTTCATAGATTATTACTCTATAAAAGGAACCCCATGTGGGAACATTGGGATTGCAGTTAAAAACATGTCCAATGACCACAGAGCATTTATGAACGGAGTTTCCAAACAGTCTAAGAAATTACAATAATTTTTAAATGCTGTAAGTGAAGAAGTTCAATATGCCATTTATAGAATAAACAGCATTCTAAAAGCGTCAGCCCCAAACCTTCAAAATCTCTTGAAATTTTAAAGCAAACTCTAGACACAAACTCACAATCCCCAAGTGAGATGGGAAGGATTGTGCTTCGAGCCAACATCGTATTTCTTACAGCTCCAGAACAGTATTGTGTCTCTGCAAAGGGGGAATAAACTGTAGTTGCCTTGCCTATTTGGAAATAATGAGAAAGAGGTTCAGCTAGTAATGTGGACAGCGGCACACAAATGGAGCTCTGTCTAGAGAGGTGACCAAGTGCAGTTGAGGGGAAACTGCTCCTTCTGATGAAAACTCGGAAACTAGGCTATCGAAATAGGCTCCACTCTGTTCAGGGCCCCCAGATCTCTCTAAACGTTTTCATGTAAGTTGAAAAGGAAAACCCCACCTGTTTTCTTTATACTTCTCACAGCATACTTCATTTCTGATATCAAATGTGTGGGATTTCTCCACACGTCAACCAATTCCCTGCCTCTGAATGGAGGTCAGACAAGTCCGTTCGATTCTGGCGCTATCTACCTAAAGTTCCTTCAGATGAGGGCTTAGTCTTAACTGCTCCTATTTGTCAATCACAAGTAGGGAGCCACCAGGTTACCCACATTTCTGCCCAGCTTAGCTACAAATTGGGGTTCCTATAATCCCTTCCATGGATACGTTTTGCTAGACTGTCTCAGGGAAACACATTTATCAGTTTATTATAAAGGACAAGATAAAGGATACAGATGAACAGTCAGATGAAGAGTAGTAGGGCTAAGTCTGGAAGCGCCCTGAGCACAGAAGCTTCTGCCCATGGAGTTGGGGTACACCACCTTCCAGGCAAACAGATGTGTTCACCAACCTGTTAACACTCTCAACTCTGTTCTTTAGAGGTTTTCATAGAAGCTTCAAAATATAGGTCTGATCTATTATAATTCAATCTGCAGTTCTGAAGCTTCAAAACATAGGTCTGATCTATTATAATTCAATCTGAGTTCCTCTCCTGTCCCCAGAGGATGAGGGTGGAGATAAAAGTTCCAAGCTTCTAATCATGGCTTGGTCTTCCTGGTGAACAGCCTGAATCCAGGAGCTCCCCAAGGATTCCTTCATTAGAACAAAGATGCTTCTAGCCATCAGGAAATGCCAAGGGATCTAGAGTGTCAGGAACTGGAGTTAATGACGAAATAATATTAAAACGAAAGATGTTCTCAGCACCCCTACCACTTAAAAATTACAAATATTTTTAGAACACTACTATGTCAGGATTCAAGGGCAAAGACCAATGTATATTAATATATTTCTTATTTCACAGTATCATACTAGTGTAAATGAGGACAGTAAAGTTCTACTTGGTCAATTGAAAAGCAACATGATTTAAAAAAATCACTATGCCCCCAGTCACCATGAAATGTTAATATAAGATAATTGAACATCCTTCCAAGTCACCCAGGTACCAGCTCTAACCCTGCCAAACTCAACTTTACACTGGGGCTCCACTAAGAGGCTGAAAACTCTACTTCTGGCTCTGTCAAGAGAAGAAAAAAAATAGCTCATGTCCATAACCGATCCCCTGTCTTTATAGAAATAGACACAATTTCAGTCCCTTGTGTAGTCCAAATAGCATCAGCTGGACATATACTAGTAAATGGCATCAATGGGAGGGCTTTATATACACAGTAGCTTCAGGATGACATACAGGGTGCCCATAAAATCCATGTGCAGTTTTAAATCACACACCATTTTAAGTTGCACATGAACTTCATGACCATCTTGTACTGTCGCAAATTTTCTGTTCACCTTCCTGTTATAGTTTCCACATAGCTAATCTTTTCTTTTTTTAACATGTCCAAGGCATATTGTAAAAAAAGTTCCATAAAAGAGAGACATTTCAGAATAAACTCACTGTGACACTAAAGGTAACCAAAGCTGTCCCTTGGTTGCTATTATCATCACAGAAAACCATTATGCCATGGTTTCAGGAAAACAAAAATAATCATTAAGACTGCTTCAGAGCCTCCTTCAGCAATGTTCTTTCCTCTCTGGTCCAAAACTTCTTTCTGTAAAGACTGGGCCATATGACCAGGACATCTCACTCCCACACTGATAGTCTATGATCCTGGTGGAGCTGCAATTCACTCAGGACCACTTCCACGCTTCTCACGTGTGTTCTTCTAAAACCATTCCCTATTACATACATCTTTAAGTGTTGGGGAACTCTAGTTTCAGGCACTAAGGGAGTTGCATGTATCTACGCCATGTGGTGGGTGTGTATTTATACACCTTGTGAATGCTACAGGTGTTAGACTCTAATCCAGCACAGCCAGAAACACTGCAGCTCGCCCCCTAAGGCTCTTCCTACTATGAAGCCCTGGGGCATAATGAGGGCTACTTAGGTACTAAGTACCTTTGATTTCTTTCCAACTGGCATTCTCCTTTGCACTCCTCATAATCTATTAAACTAGTTTATCCTTCAAAGTAATCACTTCCAGCATTTCTTCACTTTCTCGTTCCTGTTGTTCTTGTGCCTTAAATTCCATGCCCGTCCTATAACACATGAAGCCCAGTGAATGCAGATGCTCCCTGTTCCATGCAGTTCTCCCTGACACTGAAAGATGTAAGGGACAATGTGGGTATTACTATTTTTATCTTCTGGCAACTCCAACACGTGATCAAGTCACTTGATAAGTAGCACATGGAAACCTTTTTTTGTGTCGCTGTGGATTACAAATATGCTTACCTCTTCCATAAGAATAGGACTTACCCTACAGCAAGGACACGTTGATACTAAGATTTACATCTCCAATAACTAATTCAGAATGAGATCTCAACAAATGTCAGGTGACTGGAGGAATGACTGTGTAAATATGTGGAATTAAGCTGTTTTCCAAATCAATACATGGATACATAAGCAAACAGAACTAAAGTCAGGAAACTGGGAGTGAAAAATGTTCCTTGAATAAAAAAAGGAAAATGCTTTAGTAAAACTCCTTTATAAGAGGTCAGACACTTTTCCAGGTTGTTAGGGGAACAGAGTCCCCTGGGACCTCTTACTGTACTAGCATTCCACATACATGTCGTTTACCTGAGACCCGTGAGTCACAGCAGCTTACAGAAGTGATTAAGGGGTATGTTGAATCAACAATGCAGGCCTGATTATGAGAAATCACAGACCTACTAGCCTACTTTAAGTATTCAGATGACTCAGTAGATTCTGAAATTTGCTTTGGATAAAAAAAGGGAAACATCAAAGTTGGGCATTAATAGTCCACATTTCTAGGACTCTTGAAGTACCTTTTAATTACAATACAACACAGACTACTGTAGACATCTTCTCTTGGCACATATATTTAATAATTTAAGTATGTGATTATTGTTCTCACAGCATATAATTATGTTAACCAATAAATACTACCACATCTAATTCAGTTCCACCAGAGTGAAGATAATTCAGAAGGATGAGCTGTATTTCCCAATTAACTCTTGCTTTCCTAAATTAGAATAATGAAAAAGAATTAGAATGGGCCATCCTTTAATTTCTGAATGGAGCAGGCACACTGAAAGCAGATTTTATCCTAATGATGAACTTATTCTACTTAGGGATCATTGTCATTGTTTTTTTAACCTTATAAATGTTTTTCTATTTATAGGAAAGAAATACTCAATGGACACTATCACTCTCGTGACTGATTGCATAGTTTATGTCAATAGGAAAAACATAAAAACAAAACAAACAAAACCTGACAGCCTCAGTCAGGTTTTAGAAATTAAAATCAGGCCCAGCCCTAAATCCAGCATCCACTTGTACTCACACAGCAGTCAGATAGCCCAAAATAACTTGCTTCTCTTCTTGATGAGTCTCAGTTTCCTCATCCATGAAATAACCACACCATGTATGTATCTCAGAATTGAGATACCTTTAACTCAACCAAGTGAAAATATATGTGAAAGTGCTTCATGATCAGCTCTGCCCTGGCTGATAACTGTGAATGTGTGTGCTTGGATGATGTTCAAACAAAATGGAGCTACTGAATAAATCTATTAAAATGCAGTGGTTTGTGGGAGGCATGTATAGACACAGTCTTAAAGAATAAAGACTATTTTAAGAAAAAGCCTCAATACATAATCTCTTCAATAAATAGTATTAGATTATAAAAATTTAGGAAAGAAAAAATTTTGGAAGGGGAGGGGAGTGGAGAGGAGGAGAGGAGGAGAGGAGAGGAAGGGAGAAGGAGAGGGGAAGGGAGATGAGGGGAGGAGAGAAGAGGGGAGATGAGGGGAGATGAGGAGAGAGGAGAGGAGAGGAGAGGAGAGGAGAGGAGAGGAGAGGAGAGGAGAGGGGAGGAGAGGTAAGGAGTTCATATTTGCAATGGGCATAATACAGCTAAGTCTAGGGGCAAGTCAGTGGCCTAGCTGTCCTCAGAAACTAGGCTTGGCAGAGGAGAGAGAGAGGGAGAAGAGAGGAACTCATATTTGCATTGGGCATAATACAGCCAAGTCCAGCAGAAAGTCAGTGGCCTAGCTGTCCCCAGAAACTAGGCTTGACATATTTGATTCAAATTGAAAAATTGCTCAACAATGGCCAGAAACTCTGAAGTAAGCATGGCTTGCTGGAGACTATTTCTCTCACCTGGGCCCATTCTCCTGCCTCTTTCTAGAGTTGATTTTGTTTCCTGTGTTCCTTTGTCATAATGAATTTTAGCTTTGCCTTGAGTGAGCACCTTCCAATAATCCCACACTCTACAGAAGACAGGCTGGCATCTTGATCTGACATTCAAGTATGTCCACAGGCTTTCAGTAGGAAACCTTCTAGACCCATAGTCCACTTTACTCATTCGGCAGCTTCATCTGAAGCCACCAAGTTGCCTGCAGTTCCCTAAATGCAGCCTTGCACTTGCTGTCCTCTGGCTCTGGCTGTTTACCCATCTTGTGTCCCAATACACTGTCTCGCACATCTGTACAGCTGAACAAACTAAGTTTCCTGATAAGAATTCTTAGATTCTGGCTCAGTACCCATAGTTCAGTGGTTAGGGCGCTGGCCACATACACCAGCGCTGGTGGATTCGAACCTGGCCTGGGCCTGCTAAACAACAGTGACAACTATAACAAAAAATTAGCTGGGCGTTGTGGTGGGCACTTGTAGTCCCAGCTACTTGGGAGGCTGAGGCAAGAGAATCACTTAAGCCCAAGAGTTGGAGGATGCCGTGAGCTGTGATGCCACTGCACTCTACCAAGGGTGACATAGTGGGACTCTATCTCAAAAAAAAAAAGGAATTCTTAGATTCTGCAACCTTTAACCTTGAAAGAATGTATCACTCTCTTCCTTGTACTTCTGCAATATAGGCTGCAGTTTAATTTCTATGACATAATGGTCTATAAGAAGATGACAACTGGGTCCTCATTCTCTTTCTTTTAACCATCCGCATTCCTGTCCCCACCAGTTCTCTGGAAGGACCACAGTGCCTGCTGTATTCTAGCAGCTCAGCACATATTTACAGAAGGGAAGTGTATTTTTGCTGTGGACAGAGCTGGTACAGCCAGGAGTGTAGATAGGTAAGAAGCAGCCAAGCTCTAGCAGGGTTTGCCTTGTACCCCACATAGCTGGCAGCCCCATTAGATGTTCAGAAAAGTGTATCTAAGGAGGGAAGCACTGCAAGCTCATGTGCAGCGAGGCTGAAATGACTGGCAGCACAGTAAGGGTCTGGTTTGTAATTCGTGCAAGAAACCATTGTTAATAAAGCTGCTGCCGTTCAAGAATCGGAAAGGGACTCGGAGTGCTGTGCACACTGTAACTTAGTCAAGCAACCGTTGTGCAAGTACCAAACCACAATGACAATAAGACCTGTCTAGAGTTTGCATCTAGAGTTCTGACGGCTGTCTTCTGAGGAGGCCCTGAAACAGATTTACCATGACCCTGTCACGACTTCAAAGATAGGGAAGGATCACTAGCAGTGGAAGATCAGCTTCTAAAATGCAGATGATGAACAAAGATGGAGAAAAATAGCCAATCCCCAAAGTCAGTAAAAAAGGCCAGGTAAATATCAAGGCACCATTTGCACTTAAAAAATACAGATTACTCACACTTATCATCCTTGCACTCTGGGAGGCAGGGGCAGGTGGATTGCTTGAGCTTAGGAATTTGAGACCAGCCTCAACAAGAGCAAGACCCCTGTCTCTATTAAAAATAGAAAAACTAGCCAGGGAATATGATGGGCACCTTAGTCCCAGCTGCTTGGCAGGCTGAGACAAGAAAATCACTTGAGCCCAAGCGTTTGAGGTTGCTGTGAGCTATGATGCCACCGCACTCTATCCAGGGCAACGGAGTGAGTGACACTATCTCAATGAAACAAGACAAAAACAAAAACCCCACAGATTAATTGCTACTACTTATTCTAGTAAATTTGAGGGAAAACTGATATATTCAAATTGGTGCCAATATAAGCTATTCAGAATCTTTGGAAAGAAAAGTAAATAAAATGGTCTTATTGCAGGAATCCTACTCTTAGGAGTCTGGTGATGGGAAATAGCTCCAAAGAAAATACATACAAGTAAGTTCTTTGTAGCATTGCTTATAACAACAACAAGAAAGGAAACCACCTCAATATCTAACATAAGTAATTCATTACAAAAGACAGTCCCTTACCTTAGCATCCCATACCCAAGCTAAGTCATACTTGTGTATAGCATCACAAAACATAACAAAATATCCCTGTGGGCAAAGCTAGAAAAAGACCAGAGGACCAGAATGACAATAGAGTTACTTGTTTATACTTTATATAACACTGTGTGATTTTCAAGGAAAGTACACAAAGTCACTTTAGGAAATTTCTGGCAGTTAACTAACATGTGTGGATATTAAATAAAAAGATAACCTAGACCACTGGCTCAGACAAAGAATGAAAGGGCTAGAAGTGGAGCTTGTTCTTTCAGAGAAGAGTGGAATATTCATGGTGCTCCTTGCGGAGAAACATTTATGAACAGTACTAACCTGTGGAGGCCGAGGCTTGTACGGGGAGCTGCACTCAAGATCAGCCAAAATACTGGTCAGCGAATCGATCTCTGCATCCAGGCTGGAGCGTCTCTCCTCCAGGGTCTTACCTCCAGGATTTCCCTGCTGGAAGCAACACATCCATGCTAAGAAAAGGAAATTTCCACTAATAGCAGTTCAAGTTCAAATTCCTCAGGTTATCTGAGGGCCTTGTCTCAATTTTTCTGCACCTCATTTATTTTTGAGCTTTTATAAAGTCTCAGTGAAGTAGAGGGGGGCAAAATTACCTCTTTTTGACAGATAAGGAAACTGAAAAATACTATAAGGTGCCTTTCCTGAGGATGCATTTATTTAGAAGGATTTTTCTTTCTTTAGATGAGAACACAAGGAAAAGGAAATAAATGTCTCCAGCCCTGCACTGAAGAGATAAAAGCAACTGAAGAGGTCTCACAGGCTCTCTGCGTTCACAAACCATTGTGAGGATTATGAGATTTTATTGGAGCTGCAAGGGGCAAGGAAGAGAGACTGATAGTCCAGAAAGAGGAATCAGCGGCTAAAGACATGGGTGATGAGTGTGCTCGGGAGTTTGAGAGTCAGTGGGTATTATTAGGTGGGTGGGTGTGTGATAAAACCCATGCGAAGCTCCTAAAACGTTCAAACATCAGAGTTCTCGCCAAGGCTGCCAAGGGAGCAAGTGGCCGTGGCAGTGAGCACTGATGAAGCCTGGACCTATGGACTCCACACGTCAGTGGCTATTACCCTACGCTCAGAATCAGTAAGAGTGGAGGACCGGGCAATAACATTGCCACAGGTCCTGGACATTATGAGCAGGTTTGGGAAAAATACGCAAACTTCTTAAGAATTCAAGGCAAGGAAATACAAAGGGAGGTGGCCCTAGGATTTAGAGGCAGAGTGAAGTGAAAATAAAGTATTACAGTGACAAGGCAATAATGATCACGTATGTGTGATGTGAGTGTCTCTGAATGCCCCATCAAGAGACCAAAGATACATCTTCAGCAAGACTCAACAGGAATGAAATAGTGGACAGTTACTATAATCTCATCAACTTGGTGGGACTTGTCTTAGGAGGTTAAATGCCAAGATAGTATCTAGTGTCTGCATGAGTTTAGATAAAGCATCTAGCCAGGAAACTAGAATATCTTCAGTAACAGCAACAACACAACAAAATAGAGTGCCCTGATAGACTAGCATTAAATTTCACAGGTACCGGAGTAAATTGGCCTCCTAGTGACTATGTGGTACCAGAAAAATGCACAATGGCATTACCCTTAACGGGCACTACCTGTTAAGCTCAGAGCTTCTTTTGCCCTAGTAACTTGCTCACTGGCCACCTTCTCTGAGTCCTAGAGCTTATTTGAAATGTCTTTTTGTGCAAAAAGAGCCAACTTACTGGGATCTGTTGTATTGTGTTGGTCAATTTCCTGTGAATTTAGCCAGTGTGAGTTCACTCCTCCTGGTCCTGATCTACCCCAGGCACGTTGACAGCGTCACCTGCTTATGCTGCTGTGGTCCAGGCCCTTGGAGCGACACCTAGATTGTCACCTACCATGCCAAGACACTCGGCTTCCTTGTTTGTGAGCTCACCTTAAATATGGATTTCACGCTTCATATCACGTAAAGCACCCTCATGATTTTCTCATCCTGGATATACTGTTGTGGCCCTTCTTGGTTACCCCATCCCCTCATCGTGATTTTATTTATTTTTCTAATAATATGCACTGCCATCTAACAGTACCTTTTATGTGTATTTGTCTATTCATTATCTGTCTCTCCCTAGAACGTAGAGGCTTCAGGAGAGCAAGAACTTTGTCTGGTTTGTTCTTGTTTCCCTAGAAACCTGTTTGCAGCCTGACCATGTAAGTGTTCCATAAATATTTTTGAGTAAATACATCAATGAATAATGACAGACTCTGGCATTGATCCAGCCAGGAACCTTCTCTTTTCAACATATTTTGGGTCAAAGCAGCTCGATGTACAACAGGAAGGAGTGGGTGCTCTGGGATGTGGGGTTTTAAAAGGCTCAAGGTACATATGTGTGCACACGTGTGTACGTACGTGTCAGGCTATATGGCCTAGATTGTGAAACTGAGAGATTTCCCTATCATCATACCGTTGCCATTTAAACCTGATGGTCAAATGACCTGCCCACTCTATTTTATGCTAAAATAGAACTAAAAATAGAAAAACAATGAGAAGACAGGGAGATTCTCTCTTCTCAGAGTCTGAATTTCCAATCTGATTAAGCTCTGTAAGGCCAGTAGGTCTTTTACCCGAGATGTGTCTCTATCAGATATCTCATCTTTATCTCAATGGGCATTACTAAGAAAAAGATTTCTTTTAACATGTAAAATTCATGTAGTGGGTCACAACAAGGAAAGGCAGGGCATTATAATTATGGAAGGCAATGGGGAATCCAGGGAACTTGCTTCTCATGTGTGGAGATGTAAAATATCATAATAAACACAAATTTCATGAGTACTATATACTTCTGCATACTCACAGACAGCATTCTCTATAGGCAAATAGAGAAGTCTGATTAATTTTTTTTCCCCTGGGCCATAGTTTCCTCTCCTATAAAATGAAGAGAACATCTTCTGCCCCAACTAAGCCAGAGGGATGTTACAGGACTCAGATAAGAAAATGGATGGGAAAATACTCTGTGAATTGTAAAATGATATTAATTATGATGATTTTCATAAATAGCATTAATTATAGCAACCAGTAACTATAAATTAATATGAATAATATAGCTATTGTTAATTATTCTTCTTCTTAAGGGAAGCATCATTCATTAAGCGTTCCCTTGGGGTATCGGCAAAGAGAAAGGATTTAAGTAGCTCTTCAACATCTGGGCTTTACTGCGGCAGAATATGTATCACTGCCTATGCCCTAAGTCATTGCAATCGCGAACCCCTGAGACACAAAGTCCTACCCTGAACCGTGCAAGGAAACAAGTCGTTGTGGTGAACAACCAGCCTGTGCTTGTAAAGGTTTCAGTTGGTTTCCCACCTTCCTATTCTCCCTCCCCTCCAAGCTGGCACTGCTCCCCATTTTCAGTTTCTCCAATTAGATTGATGTAATTTATTAACAAGTTCCAGCCTAACACTGTGGAACTTTGCATAAAAACCAGACAACTGGGTGACAGGAGGTGGGGGGGGGGCATGGAAATATTCTAACAGTTGTGCTCCTGCATGTCAACCCATTATGAATTAGAATGGGCCTCTTCATCACTCTCAAGTCTCCCGCTTATGTCTCAGGTCAAATAACTAAGTCTTGCTCCAAGTTCCACCACCAGTCCTTCCCTTGGAACTCTCAGCCACTCTCTTTGTACCTACAAGTTTAAGGGCTACCTTGCTATTCCCAGCACCTTCTACTAGGTACGAGGAACAGCAGTCCTATACCTAGCTAGCAGGACCCTGCAGACTTACCAACAAGTCTTCTTCACTATCATCATAGCATTGCCAGTTAAACCTGATGGTTAAATGAGCTGCCCAAGCCCAAACAACCAGAAGACATTCTCCCCACTCCTTGCCTACTGCTTTTCCAGATGCCACAGGAATGTCTATGAAGCGGTTATTGTAAAAATAACAACCCCTGCACTCTTCAGCCATACTAGAAAGACTCCATTGCCTCAGTCTAGGTTCTGGGGGTGGGGAGGGTGCCAACAATGGCCAGGACAGACATTTGCATGTAGGTCATTTATTTTGGGAACAAATCTGAAGAAACAGCACCAAGGGACAGGGAAGAGTTAAGCAGAGAAGGAAGGTAGGACAGCTCAAAGGTGTTAGACTGAGCTGGTCAGCAAGGAGGGAAACTAGGGCTCCATCCTCCTGGGAGTCCTCTGAGAAGTCCTGGAAAGTGTGCCTCGGATGGTAGCACCTCAGGGATGGGAGGACAGATATTTATACTCTGGCTCTAGTTTCTAGTGGTTTAGGCTTGCCTTTGGGGTTTTATCCTCCCTTACATTTATCCCAAGAAGCAGGATGGTGACAGAAAATGCCCAGGACAGGAAATGAGTGGAAGGCAGTACCACTGAGGTCAGCTGTTAGTGGGCCATGCCTGTGCACAGCTGGTCACTGTAGCAAGGGCTGGTGTATGGAGGCAGAAAAAAAGGGTGGGAGGTAGGGCACAAAAAGTGTTGGATGACTGCATCCTTTTTACTAACAACACCCCCAGGGATATGGTGGTCATACAATGTTATTTTCTATAAGATACATGTTTTGGCTCAACGCCTGTGGCTCAATTGGCTAAGGCGCCAGCCAAATACAAGCGGGTTCAAATCCCCAGCCCGGGCCCACCAAACAACAATCATGGCTGCAACCAAAAAATGGCCAGGCATTGTGGCAGGTGCCTGTAGTCCCAGCTACTTGGGAGCCTGAGGCAGGAGACTCGCTTGAGCCCAGGAGTTGGAGGTTGCTGTGAGCTGTGATGCCATGGCACTCTACCCAGGAGGATAGCTTGAGGCTCTGTCTCAAAAAAAAAAAAAAAAAAAGATACATGTTTCTATTCATTCTGCAAACATATATGTGATAAAAGCTAACAAAACCATACTTGGGGTTTATTATGCCTTGTGAAATCATAATTCTCAGTGCTGCCAGTAGAATTAGGGGCTGATGACTCTCCTACTGTACATACATGGAACAAGAGCCTGGAAGCAAGATGCACAGCATGTGAATGAAATAAAGTCAGGCCAGTGGTAAGGGCCTAACTTTTCATGGGTAATATTTTACCCCAAGTATCACTGAGCCACTAACTACAGATGACAGACAAGGACTACCAGTAAGGAGGGTGAAAGGACATTCATTTCTACTTACATTTTTCTTTTTTTATAGCCAAATGTTTATTTTAAAAGAAATTTAAACACACAGAAAAGTTGTACAAGGCTCGGCGCCTGTGGCTCAAGGGGCTAAGGCGCCAGCCACATACACCTAAGGTGGCGGGTTTGAATCCCCAGCCCAGGCCCGCCAAACAACAATGACAGCTGCAACCAAAAATTAGCCGGGCGTTGTGGCGGGCGCCTGTGGTCCCAGCTACTTGGGAGGTTGAGGCAGTAGACTCGCTTGAGCCTAGGAGTTGGAGGTTGCTATGAGCTGTGATGCCACAGCACTCTACCCAGGGGGAAAGCTTGAGACTCTTAAAAAAAAAAAAAAAGAAAGAAAAGTTGTACAAGTGGTAAAATCAACCCCATTCACGCATTCTTTATGCAGATTTACCAATGGCCAGCCTGTCACCACACTGGCCATCTATTAATATCCATTCCATTTGCTGTCACAATTAAAGCATTTGTAAGATGGTGCAGAACCTCAATATGCATCTCAGCTTGCATCTCCTGAGAACTCCCAATTTTTTCAATAACATCATTATCACATCCAAGAAATTTAACATGGGCGCAGTATTATCTAATACACACATGTGCTCAAATTTTACCAGGATTCCCAGCAATGTCTTTTTATCTATTGCTGTTAATTTCTATCTAAAATCAAATCAGATATCACACATTGAAATGGCAAGCCTTTTTAGTCTATTTTATTTTAAAAATGGGCATCTAGCCTATTTTTGTTTGTCATGAAGCTGACTTTTGAAAGAATTCAGGCCAGGTGTCTTATAAAAGTTCAGCAATCTGGTTTTATTTAATGATTAGGTTCAGATTAAACAAGTTTGGCAGGAATATTATATGTATGATGCCAGGTCTGTCCCATTGCATCACATCAGGAAGCTTATGATATCACTTTGGCCCATATTTGGTGATGCCAACTTTGACAACTTGATTAAGGGAGTGTCTACCAAATTTCTCCATTGCAAAAATGTCCTCTTCTTTTTTAAGCACCCCAAAATCTATGAGATGGTAATTTTAAGATACTGTTAGTACTGTCAAGAACCTTTCAAACAATAGTGGTATCATCCATAGATGATCCTAGCTGAACTGATTATGGCCTTCATGGTTGTGAAAAATGGTGAGAACATTCATTATTGATGAATGAAAATAAATAGATCTTGCCTAGCATAATAACAATTTACTTGTTCGGTAATCATTTCAGTTTTGAGGTACGGGAGCAAAGATAACTGGAAGTCCCCAAATCAGAAACCTAATAATCAAATCAATATTGCTAAAAAAGGAAGTCTTGTAAAGGCTGTCAAGGGAAACAAAAGACCAAGGGGAAGGTGAATAGTCTAGTTTATTAAGAACTAATCTCTGCCCTAGGGAGCTTATATTCTAGAATTAGAGACCCTGACCTAATCACCAACCACTTTCATAGTCCTCAAGGTGGCCAAACAATCATACTGACACATCACAGAATAATGTGAAAAGTCAAGATTTGTGTGTCACTGCTCAATAATAGACCTGAGAAAGGAACCAAATAATCCTCAGAGATAACCTTCTTAAATGTACTAAGTGATTTTTAAGTTATACTTCACAAAGCTGGAGAAATTCCTTATAGTGGGCTCCATGTGGAACACCACAGGGGCTCCCAGACCCCATCCAAGGTTGTAATTAACTAGAAAAAAATAAAGCTTTCCCTGATGGCTTAGAAATATAAAACTATCTTAACTTAGGGAAACTTAGAAGGCTAATAACACAAAAGAGTACATAATCTTCACATTTAATTTTCTTTTCAATAATACAATTTCAGTTTAATAACACAACATAAATTCCAATTTTTTTTGTTATCATGATCAGTAAAATTGATTAGTACCTTATTTCCAGTATCAGTGGGAAAAAAAGATAGTGATAACAGAATTCAAAAAGTGAAATGATGCTGGAAAAACTGGATATTCATACGTAAAAGACTGAAACTGGACCCACACTTTTCCCTACTCACAAAAATTAATTCAAGACTGATAGAAGACCTAAATTTAAGACAGGAAATGATAAGAATCCTCGAAGAAATCATAGGAAAAACACTGGGAAATATCGGCCTGGGGAAACATTTTATGAAGAAGACTTCCATGGCAATTGCAACAACAACAAAAATAAACAAATGGGACTTAACCTGAAAAACTTCTGCACAGCTAAAGACCCAACAATCAAAGCAAATAGGCAACCTTCAGAATAAGAAAAGATATTTGCATGTTACAAATCTGATAAAGGCTTGATAACTAGGAACTATAGAGAACTCAAATTAATCAACAACAAAAAAAAGAGCAAACAATCCCAATCTATCAGTGAGTAAAAGACATGAATAGAACTTTCTCTGAGGATAACAGACAAATGGCTAAGAAACATGAAAAACATCATCCCTAGTCATATGAGAAATGCAAATAAAAACCATGCTGAGATATCACCTAACCCCAGTAAGATTAGCCCGCATCACAAAGTCTCAAAGTTGCAGATACTGGTTCAGATGTGGAGAGAGGGGAACACTTTTACACTGTTGGTGTACTGCAAACTCATACAGCCTCTTCAGAAAGAAATATGGAAAATCCTCAAAGAACTCAAATCTGCTAAAAACAAAGGAGATTCAACCCTGCAATTCTGCTATGAAGCATCTACCCAGAAGAAAGAAAATCATTTTATCATAAAGACATTTGCACTAGATTGCTTATTACAGCTCAATTTACAATTTCCAAGATGTGGAAACAACCTAAATGCCCATCAACTGAGGAATGGATTAAAAAAGTATGGTATATGTATGTCATGGAATACTATTCAGCCATAAAAAAGATGATAACTTTACATCTTTTGTATTAACCTGAGTGGAGTTGAAACACGTTCTTCTCAGTAAAGTATCACAAGAAAGGAAAAGCCAAATATTCAATGTACTCAATATTAATATGAAGGCAGTAGATGATCTAATTCACACCCATATAGGAGAAAAACTCATTTCAATTCAAGCTGAGGGAAAGGGGAGTGAAAGAGGGAGAAAGGGGGAGTTTGAGGTACTCCCACTTAATGGGCACAATGTAGGATTGTATGGCACACCTTTTGGGTGTGGGACACAACTACAAGAGGGACTCTACCTAACAAATTCAAATATTGTGACCTGGTTGTTTGTACCCTCACATTAACCTGAAATTTAAAAAAAAAAAAAAAAAAAAATATATATATATATATATATATATATATATATGATCTCTTTCTATGTTGAACAAATCCCTAGTGGCTAGATGAAAGTTGTCTTCCCCTAAAATTCATGCCCACTTGGAACCTATGAATGTGACCTTATTTGGAAATATTTATTTGGTCTTTATAGATGTGTCAGGTTAAGATGAAGTCATACGGATCAGAGTGAGCCCTAAATTCATTGAATGGTAGCCTTCTCAGGAGAAGGAAATTTGGAGACATGCAAGGAAGGGCATGAGAAGACAGAGGCAGAGACTTGAGTGATGTATCTTCAAGCCAAGGAACCCCCAGAAGCTATAGAAGGATGGTGCAGTGTGTCACTCAGTCTTCAAAGGAATCAGCTGGACTGCCACCTTGATTTTGAACATTTGGCCTCCAGAACTGTGAGCGAATAGAGTTCTAATGTTTAAAGATACCAAGTTTGTGATATCTTTAACTTGTTTTAGCAACCTGAGGAAATTAACATATCCTGCTTCTATGGACTTCCACCAGTGGGAAGCATGGACCAAGTGAGAAGGAATGTCCATCCCTGGTCCAACTTGGAAAAACATGACACCCCCATCAGTTAGAGGCAAGAAAGGACATGGATGGGAAAGACTCATAAGCACTATGGAACAATAACCTCAAGAGCCATGGGAGGAGGCAGGGCACAGTGGCTCCTGTCTGCAATCCCAGCACTGTGGGAAGCTGAGGCAGGAGGGTTACTTGGGGGCAGGAGTTAGAAATCACAGTGAGCGGCTCAGCGCCTGTGGCTCAATCGGCTAAGGCGCCAGCCATGTACACCTAAGGTGGCGGGTTCGAATCCCCAGCCCAGGCCCGCCAAACAACAATGATGGCTGCAACCAAAAAACGGCCGAGCGTTGTGGTGGGCGCCTGTAGTCCCAGCTACTTGGGAGGCTGAGGCAGGAGACTCGCTTGAGCCCAGGAGTTGGAGGTTGCTATGAGCTGTGATGCCATGGCACTCTACCCAGGAGCTTGAGGCTCCTTCTCAAAAAAAAATTACCCTCCCGTGATGAGCCACAAGTGCTGATTCGGCCCACGGGGTGTTTTTGCTGCCATTGCCTGTCCTGCTTATCAGCCGACTCGTCCCAGGACCCGCAGTCTGGCCCTCCAACGTCTGAGGGACAGTGAACTGGCCCCCTGTTTAAAATATTTGAGGATGGCTCGGCGCCTGTGGCTCAATTGGCTAAGGCGCCAGCCACATACACCTAAGGTGGCGGGTTCGAATCCACAGCCCGGGCCCGCCAAACAACAATGATGGCTGCAACCAAAAAATGGCTGGGCGTTGTGGCGGGCGCCTGTGGTCCCAGCTACTTGGGAGGCGGAGACAGAAGACTCGCTTGAGCCCAGGAGTTGGAGGTTGCTATGAGCTGTGATGCCATGGCACTCTACCCAGGGGGATAGCTTGAGGCTCCGTCTCAA
>CAUYQV010158768.1:0-27021 GCA_963574575.1 Galagoides demidoff | reverse complement strand
AACTATAACTGAGAAAATGACATGAAGGCTGTGTTGATCAGTTTGATGGAAGTATTTCGGATTGCATGCGAAAACCCCACACTGTACCCCAGAAGTGCATTAATGTACATAGTTACCATTCAATAAAATTAAAAAAAAAATTCATTTTTAGGAAAACATGTTAGCGCAGTGCATGACTTGGCAACGTTAGGGTTAGGGTCAGAGAAAGACAACATGCCTGAACTTTTCCACAGGTGGATTTCATTCTCTGTCTTAAGATAAGGCCAGAAGGCATCAAGAGAGGTGAAGTGTCTAGGAAGGTAGAAGTTTTGGCTTTGTTAAATGGAGAGTATGCAGTGAAAAGATGGTAAATAAAATAGTTTATAAAGGAAATTGATTTGGTCCTCCACCCATAAATGGTATATTTCTGATTAAAAATTAAAATGTTGTTATAAGTAAAAACACTTATGAAAATTAATGAATGCAACTTGAAATGCACTTGAAACTAGTAACTGTGTTTGTGGTATGGTCTACTTCAGCGAGAATACATCTCTCTTGTTTTCAACTCCAGGTGATGAGTCATCTCATTGATGGCTCTTATCATTGTGTACCTTGATAAGCACTGTCTACTGTGTAAGTCTCTTAAGGGAAGGGACCACGTCTAATTTTTGAGCCTACCGGTTCACACAGAGATCTGGTGTGAATAGCAAGTTACCATTAAAGGTAACTGGAAAGATGTTGGCATATGAAGAGGCTAAGTGACTTGCCTGCTCTTGCTAATTTTGGGTGTTGTTTATGGGGCAGTTAGTCTCTGAACTTGGTTCAGTGCTATCATAATGAGTACCCGATGTGATTATTTAAAGGGAGAGCTTAAGACAGTCTAAGTTCTGTTTTCAGCCCTACCATTAGAAGACAAGAAAATGAACTCCTGAGCAGAGCTGATAGCTTATGACAATAGTGCCTTCTCATGAGTCACATTTCTGAATGATATTGTCACTGTTTTGATTTTTGAGTTATTCTATTTGGACACTTTGCTTAGAAGGAAGCGCTCCTAGTCTGGTGTTGGCACACACCACTATTTGGAGTGTTTAAACTTAAGATGTAATCTTATGTTTATTTACCACTCAGGATTCATAAGCAAGTGTGCATTATTGAACATTTATATCCTTTAGCTCTCTGGAGTTGCTCTATCCATTTGCAATGCGTGTTAATAGAAAGCAAGATAAAAACAGTTATATCTAAAGAGCTGCATCTGTTTTGTGCATGAGTTATTTGAGGTTAGGAAAGCTATTCTAATCAAGTAAATAAATCTTTACCCAGACAGGTGCCTTACTTGAATACTCATAACTTATTTTCAGATTCCCTTTGGGAAATCTTACATTGGGCTATACTCTCTAAACTCTTTTATCTGCCGAGGACAAGTTGAGAATGGGAAGCTTCAGTTAGAATTCATGGGGCTTGCCATGAAGAAATTTAGAAAATATCTACTACCTTTCAGTTACTCAAATATGGTGAAATTGTTAGCCCTATCCAAGTAGTCACTGGAATAAGGCTTATAATGTAGACAATTTTTTGGTAGGGGAATTAAGAATGTAAAAATAGATTCTCTTATAAGGATGCATGTAGTTAAAATACTTTGTTTATTTAATATTAAGGAATAGAAATTTTTCTCATTTCCCTTTTGGGGCATTATTTTCTTCTTACTCCATAGCAAATTAGCAAAATTAAGTGTATATGAGGTGACAGAGAATGTTTTCTTTTCCCCTCTGATTTCTGAACCTAGGATTTATCAGAAAGTAAGTATACAGTTTGCCTAAGTGAAGTTTGCCCTCCTGTTACATGCCTATCTAAATTGGAAGCATTTGTACAAAAACAAACAAAAATCACCATAGAGAGTAGCGTTTCATCCCTTTGAAGGCGTAGCAAAAGCATTTGGTCATGTGACATAACAGAAAATCTTGAAGAGAAAGAATGCATGGCTTTTGATGCTAGAAGAGCTTTAAGATTTCTGGATGATAAAATAAAATTGAACTGTAGAATCCAGTTATAACACATATAAGTGCCTGAATACAAATATTTCGTTAATTCAAAATTCAGGAAGTTTTGACAACAGCAAGAGTTTGGTAATCGGGTGTGGGGGCTCCTATCTTTACAGAGCCTTCTAGCTCTCTGGAAGGCTGAGGCAGGAGGATGGTTGGGGTTTGGGATCTGCGTAGGCAAGAGTGAGACTCTATAGCCAGGTGCGCACCTGTAGTCCCAGCTACTTGGGAGGCTGAGGCAAGAGAATTGCTTAAGCCCAAAAGTTTGAGGTTGCTGTGAGCTGTGATGCCATGGCAGGGGAGACAGCTTGAGACTCTGTCTCAAAAACAAAAAACAAGAGTAAGACTCTGTGTCTACTAGAACTAGAAAAGTTACCTGGGCACAATAGTTCTAGTTCCTTGGAACCCAGTGGTTTAAGATTGTGGTGGGCTCTAATGATGCCACTGCACTCTATGCAGGGTGACAGAATGAGACTCTTCCTTAAAAAGAAAAAAGTGAGGCCATGTCTCGAAAAAGAAGAATTTGCGTCTATGTTGTTTGCAAAAAGTTATGTAAAAAGTTTACTAGGAAATTTTTAAGTATAATCATATAAGTGAAGCAAGAGAATTATAAATCAAAATGCATAGTGTCAAACTTCTGAGTTTGTAGGCAGGGATACTCAGTGATACTCATTGCTTTGTGCCGTCCATCTAGAGTTATGCAAATTGCGATGTAACATGAGACTTTAATTATTTGAACATAGTTCATAAAACACACTGAAGAAGTGCTCTGACAATGCTAGAAGATAATACAGGGACTAAGAAAACTTTTGTAAACACGTGAGGCTTTTAAAAAGGGTAGTCCAGTACCTTTAAGTGTCACAATTCAGAAAAGGGAACCAGCAGCTGCTGAGTGCGTGCCTTGGGCGGGCAGTGTGCCCATCTGGGTGTGTGTATTATCACCGTGATTAATAAATGAGGACACTTATAACATGCTAGTAAGAACGTGGGGTGAGGTCAGACATGGCCTTGAGTCCTCGCCGTGTTGTTCATACCTGTGTAGCGATTTTAGATAAGTTACCAAACTGGGCCTGCAAGAGAATATGTTGGTTAACAGGAAGGGCTTGGGAATAAGATTCTCAACTAAGTTCTAGCTGTACCAGTTAGTGGCTTTTTGATCTCTAAACAGAAATAAAAATATTTGCCATATGTATTTCATCAAGAGAGTTAAACAGTGATGGATATAAAGAAGTTAACTTGGTTTGTAGAGTATAGTAAAGGCTGAGTGGTAGTGGTCATGGTAGAGGTGAGGTCATGGTAGTAGTGGTCGTGGTAGCGGTGAGGGCGGAGCTCCTACAGAAAGCAATCGAATCTAATTCGAGAGAGCCCAGCTTTTTCCACTGTCATCCTCAGAAAGATCAGACAGAATGGTATGCAAATGTGCCTTGAATCAAAAGCAGTTTTCTTGTTTTGAAGTAGAAAGATTCTTTCTGCAAAGAATCAAATATCCCAAGTTATGGGATATTCTGGGGATAGGAATTAGAATTGAGGACTCCAAATGCATGGAAATTAGAGTCTACCAAAGGAGATAAGAAAACAAATAAATCCACAACTTGACTGATAGTAAGTGCTGTGAAGAAAAAGAAGCCTAAGTGGATAGACTGAAACTGACAGGTGTACAGGAAAGATAACTCTATTAGCTTAAGCAGCTGGGTGAATAGGGGGTTTATTTAGGGAAAAGGGGAGTGCTAAAGGGGAAATAAATTGCTAAGGAAACAAGAACACTGCTTTGCCCAGTATTGGGAGTGGAGGAGATTGATGGGGAATACAAATACCTGGGGGGAGTGAAGGGATCTTGGCCCTGGGGCATTCCAGACTTTGCAGGTCAGGAAGAGAAGCCGAATCCAGCAAAGTGACTGACTGAGCAGAGGGATTCAGCTAGAGAAAATGAGCCAGGCTTTACTTTGGGAAGCTAGAAAATGGAATGCTTCAAGAAGGAAGAAGGCCACCATTTCCATGTTGCTTTTGGTTAAGGCCGGATGGCAGAGGCTTGATCATTGAATTTACAAAGTGGTGGTAGTTGGAGACCTCGACAAAAGCAATTTTAGCAGATCGGTGGGGATGAAAACCTGCTTAGAATGGAGTTGAGGGGAGAACAAGAAGCAAGGACGTGGAGGTGAAAGGTGCAGAGACTTTTCAGTGATTTTTTTTTGTAAACTAAAAAAGCAAAGTTAAGAACTGGAGAGTGATGTCGGTTTCTTAAAAAGTTGATTTTTCAGTTTTGTTTTTTTATGGGGGATACTGTGTCAAGATGATAAGCTGATGGGAAAGATGGAGCAGATAGGGGTAGCTGACACTGGGATGGGGAGTGACGGATAATTAGGACAGGAGCAGTGCTGTTCCACAGACTCAGAGGGATAAGATCCACATCAAAAGTAAAGAAGTTGACCTTCTCACATTTGGGATGGCAAAGAATGAGTCAAGATACCGGGAGATTGCAGATTTGGTGGGAAGATGAATTATTTCTCTTCTAATTGCTTCTGTTTCCAAACTGAAATAAGAACCAAGGTCATCAGGGAGTGCAGTGAAAGGGATGAGTCATGTTAATTAACCATCATCTGCATAAGCTGCGTTCTTGAGCAGCAGGCTCTTAGGAGATGGATTCCCCAACGGCAGGGCTCTTGCTTTGTGGACTGTGTTCCCTGTCCTCCTTTGGCTGTAAGTGCTGGACCTGTGTCCCTGCCACGTGATCCTCATGACAGTTGAGCAGTGAAGTGTACAGGAAAGGTCCCAAGGATGAGCCCCCTCTGGATCTGCAGCTTGTCACTTGTCAACTCTGAACGTAGTATGTTTTGTCGGATGAGATCCTAGTAAGTAAAGTACTGTGGTCAATTTTTATACTTCTCTGGTATTTTTTATCTTTTCTTATGGCACGTACGTACGTATGTTGTTCCAAACCCTTAATATAAATTTCATTGATTGTGGATGAGAGGTGAGAAGAAGAACCACACTATGAATTTACTCCCTGTCGTAAACAAACTATCGTGTAGCTTTCCACCCACCCACCCAAGGATACTGATAGGACCCAATCCAATTCTGAAATGATGGAAATAGCTTATTCTAAATTTCTTGTATCTTTTGACAAAGATAGTAACATTTCAAGTTACTTATTAATGTTAGACCTTAAAAGAAATAGATGTTAGGTAAAAGAACACTTAAAAGAAGTATTATGTATGAACTAAAGAACCTTTTGATTCAGTTGTCAGTGGCTGAGCACTCACGGAAGCCACAAACAGATGGGTAGTTGTGAGTGCTTTACTGGATTGGGTTTGAATTTGTTGAGTACCACAGCTGTTCAGTGTTGTTTGCTTGGTTGTGTCTTGCCTTATTCCCGACATGATTTTAGGAAGTGTGCAGTGGATACATTCGAAACTATAAGTAAATGTAAATTGTTAAAAACAGGAACTAAAATAAAAACAAACACATAATGGTTGGAAAATTAAAAAATAGAAGAGAAAATAAACACCATGAGGACAATGAAAATGTAGATTTATTTTATTGACTCTAAAGTCATAAACACTCAGTAAAAATTCACCACATATTTGATGCTGAGTCTCCTATCAGCTATAATGGGAAGGAAAATGCAACATTTACACGATTCTTATTATTAACGGGAAAAAATGACTCAAGGGAAACACGTTCTCATTGGCATCTATATAGTTTCTTGCAGTCTTCATCTAGAGCATACCCAGTGAGCAGTGAAAAGTGTGATTACAAATGTAATAATGTGACTTAGAAAGTTATTTTCTTAAGCATCAGGATACTAAAGTTATATGACTTTAATAATCAAGAAAAAGATTAGGATTAGAGGTAAAAATTGTATATATGTATGTTTTATTTTGTTTTTAATTAAAAGGTGAATTTTGGAAGTAAAAGAGATTGGCCGAAGTAGAAGTCCCCTAGGACGTGGAGAAAAACCTTGGGGAATTGCCTACATTATAGGGTAACAGAAGAATAGAACCCAGCAAAGATCGCTGAAATGGAATAAAGACGTGTTAGAGGAGAAACAAAATTCTGTACTGTCAGAAAAGGAAAAAGATGTAAAAGTTTTAAAAAAGAATTGGCCAATGGTAGGTCTACTGGGTCTTGACCTAAAGGCAACGAAATCATTTTATCAAAAAGACAGCTGCACTGGAATGTTTCTTGGAGCACACTTGACAATCGCAAAGATGTGGGATCAACACAAGTGCCCATCAGATCATAAGTGGCTTAACACATGTGCTATATGTATATCGTGGAATATGACTCAGCCATGGTAAAGGATAAATGAATGTCTATTGCAACAATTTGAATGGAACTTTCTAAGTGAAATATGTAAAGAATGGAAAAAGAATGGCACGTGTACTTGCCGTTAAACTGGAACTAACCGATGAGCACTCGTGTGTAGAGGGAAGAAAACTCAGTGGAAGTGAAGCAGAGGACAGGGGAAGGGTGTGGGCAAGAACCTCCCTGACCAGTACAATGAACACCATCGGGGTGATGGATGTACACTTGCAGCCTGACTCTATAATAGCAAAAGTGCTCCATGTGACCAAAAACATTCATACCCCTATAATATTTTGAAATTAAAAATAAATAAGTAAAATATTTTTAAAAAGAATCAGCCCATGGTGTGAAATGTGAAGAAATCACAGGGAGTGCCTACTTCACGGCTGGTCTTAGCATTTAGGGTTTCGTTAATGACCTTTTAAGGGGCAAATAGGAGGGGGCAAGCTTAGAAAATAAAATGGACAACCTATATGTTGACCTCTGTTAAAAAGTGTAGAGGTAGTAGAATTGTAGGTTGGTAGCACTGGGATAGAGGACTCTGTGGGGATTAATGATGGACAGGACTCCAGAGGAGGAGGGAGGCGTGTGATGGGGAAAACGGATGCAGGCTTGGAGAGGAAACAGTCCCTCCCTTCACTGCACTAGAAGGGAAAAACAAACAGATACAGGTGCTGAGAAATTTGCGTTGGAAGGGAGGAAAGTTCCAGGAATTTGCATCAGTTGGCTTCTGAAGTGGTTGGAGATTTCGAGGCAATTTGCAAAGTGAGGGGAAATGTGTGAAAGAGAATCTATTTCAGCAGCGACTCTTGAGTCGAAACACAAATCTTAGGACACACGTTTTGGAGGTTATACAGATGTCGTTTTCTGGTTTTAAATACGGCATTTTTCGCTTTATTAGAAATAATTTAGCCTTCCTGGCTCCTTTATCACCATTCTGCTTCCACAGATGTGATTCTTTCTCTTCTCCTTTCCTCCTTAAAAGACCAAACGGATATATAACAATAAAGTGAAAGGCCTTTATACCAATAGGCTAAATAGAATATTTATGAATAGCACTTATTAGAAAAGTGCTAGGAAAAATGGCTCTCCACTGCTTTCCCAAAACATGTGTATTAATAGCAACTTGATGAATAATGAATGGGAATAATTTATAATTGCCACGTACTTCTTTCAAACAGAACATTTGTTTACACTCCTACATAGCAGTTACGTCACAGCTATATTTTACACAAGGAACCATATACTTTTAATGGCTAGGTTGCTAAAATAGTTTCATTCAATAGAGTCATAGAATCTTGGCGTTTTAAGGGATCTCAGGGGACAGGATGTTCTAGAAAGATCCCTGAGAGGCATTCAGCTAGACACTGCTTCACTTCTTTCTAAACTGTTTATTGCCCGAGCCCTGCTACAATATTGTCTAAATAAGCCACAAACAAGTTGAATAGCAACATCAGCATCATTCCTACGTCTCTGGTAATAAACATAACACTAGGCTTTTTATATATGCATAACTGAGATTTAATCAATGAAAACATACAGAAATGAGTTTTATTTTACAATTGAATTTTGCAGTACAGTGGGCAGACTGCATTTTTTTTTTTTTAGGAGACTAAGATTTAGCATTCAGAAAAAGTAGCCGGATCAAAGCATTTCTAAGTAGAAACTCAGACTTCGGTATTTTAAATAGACACATCCTGACTCCCCTCACAGATTTTCACTGACCATATGGTGACTGCAGACATGCCTCAAAATAAAACAGCCATATGTAGATTTTCAAATACTGACCTCATCCCTAGAGAGCCATATTTATCGAGAAGAGCATCTCAAACCGTATCAAGTGAAATTATGGTGTGTGTCACGTTAGAAGATTAGAAGAATCTGCCTAATGAAAAAGAATCACAAGTTAAAAACAAAAATGCCCAGGAAATAAGGTTAGACAGCCACAGACATTTAAATGAAAAGCATCTGGAGAAGAATCTTCCAAATTCTCCCTGTCCAGTGCTGACACACAGTAGGATGACCCATCAACGTAGCCATTAATAGCTGCCCTGTCCTGTGGCCGTCAGCACGGATTTAGTGAAGATGCTTAAGGGATGGATCAATAGGAATGGTTAGCATGCAGACCTGCTCTCAGACTAGCAGCCTCTGAATGCAAATATTTTCTGTCTGCTGGATGTGCTAATCAAATACCAATACTATCTTTCCTGAATCCTACCCAGAGTGGGACGTGTGGCGCTCACTTCTCCCATTTCCTACTGTTAATCCTTCACTATTGAAACCCTGCCACTGTTTTTCAGAATCTGTAGCTTTGTGGGCAGGTGTCTATGAATTAAACAAAAACATGGAAGAAGGAACAGAATTGTTGTAACAGTTTGGAACGAATATGGTATTTATCTCTTCATCACGCCTCATTTCTTTTATCAGAGTAGGAGTGGAAAAGTCAGAAAAGGGGACGTCAGGAAGTGAAGGTCTGCAAGGAATAGATTTTGCAATGGTGACCATTGTAGTTATAAAACATCTCCTCTTTCCATATCAATCTATCTATGCACACACACACATATATACCCACAGAGACCCTTCTCTCTAAATGTCTGTCATATGTATATATACGTGCATATTATGTATATTTATATATTATACACACTTATGTGTATATATGGGAGAACACTGGAGATTTTAACAATCTCACTGTGGATAGGCAATTCCATAGGTGTTGTCTTGTCTTAGCAAATCTAACATGTCCAAGTTTTGTTTAAATCTAGGCATTCAAGGATATGTTCTGTGCCTGAAATTAATTAATATCAATCATTTCTAAATATTCCTTGAAAGTTTTAGTTTTCCTTTGGATTCCTTTTGATGTGGTGGTATTTTGTTAGGTTTTTTTCAGTGATGAATTGTGTGTCATGGATAGTGTTATGTCACAGGTCTGTCTTCAAGTCAAACCCAGTCATGATTCTGAAGGAAATGACATTCCCAGGCCAAGAACTCTGAGCCATTCCACTGTACCAGGACAGGTCGCTGAAATTTCTGAACTGATCCTTGTAGTGTGTGAGTAAAACTAAACATTGCCTTTTACAAGGCGCTGGTGTATAGCACTGGGTACATGAGGAGAGAACTGTGAAAATTTATATTTGAAATCATAGTTCTGTTTCTTGGTGAGCAAATTAGAAAATTACTTTATTCTAAGCCAGATTAATAAGCAATTTTAAAAGTAATTTGAACCTATTCAGATCTGTCAATCTCTCCCACCTTAAATAATCTCATTTAATACTTTATAAGTTTTGCTAAATGTTCTAAGTTGAGTCTTTAACAGGAAAGCTTAAACTGTTATCTGCCATAGAAATACCCAGTTCTTTATAGAAATTCAATAGCATTTTTAAATTAAAATGTATATACTAGCTTGTTCCTGTCTATAAGGGTTTCAATATTTATTGATTTTAGGGATCTGGTGAAGGAGTGTTTTGTTAACGAACTGCCTTAGGCCATAAAATGTTTTGAGGAACAGAAAATAAAAATAAAAGGGTTATTTTGATAAAATGCTGCTCTTAACACATTCTCCTATAATAAATTAAAACTGTTAATATATTTATGCTAGTTAATTGAACTTTTCTCTGTTATTAAGATGTATTTGGTTTTGGAAACATTACATTTTGTCGTTTGTATCTGATCATTTTAGGTAAGAGTGTTTTCTTTTGAAAATTTATAAAATAAGACAAGACTAAATGGACTTTCTAATAAAGTTTTTCCTCCCTCCCTCTCACTCTCTCCCTCTTTCTCTTCTCTCCTTCCTTTCCTGGAGAAGGCCAGGCTTTGATTGACACTTGCAGCATAGATCAGTTTTTCCTCTCGGGTCCTCAGAGGTGGCTGGCCTCCTCTACTAACTGGAAACAGGTTCTGTAGCCTCACACAACTTTAGTGGGAAGAGTTTAATTTCGAAAAAAACAGCCAGTTTGTAAGTCAGCCCTAGAAAGAGAGCTTTGTTTCATTTATATGCTATGAGATAGAATATTTTGGTATTGCCACCGTGAACAAAGCATTTCCTAAAATCCAGCATTCACCCTGTGACCTCCAGGGCCCCCTATGCCAGTCCTCATGCACCTAATGACCAGATACATGCAGGAATCTCCATGGTGGGCTTTGTCTGTTCTGTTCACGGCATCCGAATCAAGTCTTTTGGGTGAAGCCAGTGCTGTACTTCCTGCCACATTCTGGAGAACTTAGCACCAGCCTTTTCATAGAACATCTTTACGTCCTACTTTACACGTGCATTAAATGACTAACACTGATATTTTTTATTACGTAGGAGATTATTACGTGTTTTTTCTTTTTTTAATTTTTTTTTCTGGTGGTGGGGATAGAAGAGTGGGGGAAAAAAAGTTGGGGGTAGACAAGAACTACTCTGAAATTAGAGCCTCATGCACTCGATTCATTTTATATATAGTTCCTGGATATTTTTGACATAATTATGATTTTTCTGAGAGTCATGCTGACAGAAAATGTCATCTCTCTTTTAATGTTATATTTCAAAGTACAGCCTATGTTTGCAGCAAGCATACTTCTGGAATTTGGTGGGACAATTGCAATTTTTTTAAAATTATTTTTAGATAATTCTGCCCTACCATAAGATCATAGGCCATTGAATTCAGGTTGATATTTAATCTTTTCGGTATTTTTGTTCATGGGAACTATTACATGTAAAGCCAAATATAGGTTGAGTCATGGTCAGGTTTTCACATTAATTCTCAGTAGCATTTATTTGCTGAATATCTGAATCTGAAAGAGGAATGTGCTAAGGGGATATTCCCAGATCCGTATAAAACTTAAATAGCTATATGAATACACAGGTTTTTTTAAATCAAGCAAATGATTCATGTTTAGAAGCAGAGTTCCCATATCTCCAGATGGTCTAATCTGATACAGATGCGGGAATATTTGATTTCTTAGACGTCTACATATGATCTAAAACAAAGGCAGGGGAATGAAATAATTCTGGCTCATCTGTGGTTATATGAATAGTTTGGTAGTGTATATTATTTGACTTGATAGGCCTATATTATTCATTATGGGAGCCTGGGGCATAAGTCCTACTGGTTTATACCATTCTGTGTAGGAATGTTATATTAACTGCAAAAAAAAGTAACCTAATCCTTTGTTACCCTCATATTAATCTGAGGTTTTTAAAAAAAAAAAAAAGAAAGAAAATCCTAAAACACAAACACACTAGAAAAACAGATAAACTAGAAGATGTTTATGCAACACAAAGAAGTCCTCATTTCCTGAAAGGGTTTGCCTTAGCACTTTGCCAAACAGAAATCAATCACTCTCAGCCAAATGAATGATGTGTCTGACAGAGGTTGGTAGGGAACAACAATTAGTAAGAAACTGAAGTTACAGCATGAACTACTGCTTATTGAATAGCATGTCAAGAAAATAAAGCATGTCTAAAACTGGGGGGAGAAAGGAATGTTCTGTTAAGTCTAACATAAAAGAAATTATAAGAATCCATTTATTCTGTATGTTAATGAAGCTGAATTATTTTGTGGAATCTTTAAAAGTGAAGGCTCTTTGTTTATGCGTTTACAGAGAAGGAAAACCTAACTAATTTATTGAAGAGTTTTAGTGGAAAACTTTGAAATTGTATTTGGCTATGGAAGATTCTAGAGAGCTGAAAGATGCAATCACATATAGGTGAAGCATCAGTATTTGAGTTATGGTAGGATACACTTCATGTGTGTTGCCAACTTTAATTATCAGAACACACCTATGAAATAGAGGTCATCAACTTACGAAACCCGGAGCTCAGAGAGGGTAAGGAAGCCATTCAGCTTAACACAGCTGCTAAGGAGCAGAGAGGGATTTAAACCTGAGGGTCTGTGATTTGAAGAAACCGGACTGTTGTACACTGCTTGTGGTTGTATAACCTCTAACAGATTCAAGTCATATATATTCTTATTTCCTGGCATAAATATCTGCTGAAAAATTGAATAAGTAAAGAAGTTTATTATGTCACAAGAATGATCATTTATTATGAAAATACTATTAGGTAGTGTCAGAATACCATTAGGTTAAGTTATCTGTCCCTTCATTTAAAAATTGTTTTGTCTGCAGATAATGTAAAGAATATCCTTGCTGAAGAAAATTACTTATTTAAGAAAGGATGCCTTACTTTTCTCAAGAATTAGAGCAGCAATTCATAATATTCTTTCTAGGCACCATCCCTCAGCAGCATAGCACTCTTTCATGGCGGTTAGGAAGTTTGAAGTTGCTTCATCCCAGGATTCCTGGGTGATGCATTTGACATGTGCTTCACTTATGTTCCTACCTTTGATGAAATATTTTAAGGTTTAGAAAGTATACTTGATAATAATAACAAAAAAAGTTTTCAAAACAGTATTTTAGTAATATTAAGCCTTGTGATCATCTCCTGTTAATAAGTAGGGGGAAAGTCCTTACTTTAGCAACCTGGCGTAATAATGACTAGATTAACACAGCCATTGCATACAGTCCCCTAAGGTACCTGGATCAGCTCACAAGCACGCATCCATAGACAACCGGCCTATCACACCCTCTTGGCAAATTGATTGCCTTGGAGGATTTCAGAAAGTATTGGCATAAATGCCAGCCTGTGAAGGAATGATGGACCCACATGGGGCTGGATTTATCAATAGCAGCAGTCTATTCTTCCAAACAGAACATGTGCCAAGCACCAGCTTCTAATCACAAACATCATCTGCTGCGTATTGTGGAGGGAAACAGCATGAGTGTGCTCAGGATCTTGGTGGAGTTGATCATTAATCATAACGTTGTTTAGCAACTGGGAGGACACGCAGAGTGCTTCATCCACGAGTTCTCGTGTTTGCCCCGGTGCGTCCCTTCTCCCCTGCCCACTTTCCTTCTTTTCTTCCTTATATTTATTAAAGCAAATATGTACTAAATGTCTTCTATTTTTGTGATCTTGGACAAAGCAAAGCACAATGGGAAGCAAAATGATAGACAGAAGCTGAAGCATGCAGCTGACATCATTCAGCGTGGAGGTCATGATCCAGTACGCAGGGCAGATCAGGTACCCCGTCCACGGAACTGGTGAGCCCGGAGTGAGCACAGGAAGGAGCCAGTCATCCAGAATTAGAACAGCATCCCAAGCAGAAGGAGCTTTCTAAGAGACTTATTTAAATATCAACCTTCTTTGCATAAAACATACTACCTAAAGTTATTGAAGCAGTGTGTATATCGGAGGGGAAGTCGAGTGAACTGCATCTTGAAAGTTCTAATTTGTCTGTCATCCAAGGTTTTGAGCCTGTAAGTGAAGTGATTAGTGGCGTGCTTTAGTAGAGAGGATGGCAGCCATGTGGAGGAGTTGGGTTTAACTCAGTGGAAACTGGAGAGGTAGAGACCATGGACAGGCTTGTTATTGAAAACGTGGCATGTGCCCGGAACTTCGTCATCTCTAATCCTCATACTCCTACTATGAAATCTATTTTACTGAAGAGGAAATGGAGGCTTAGAGAGATTGAATCTTAAAATGGCTAAGCCGTGGGACTGGCCTTTGAACACTGTGTGTGTGAACACTTTGTATGGCCATACACAGGCTCACTGAGGAGACGGGGGAGAGCCCAGCCTAGGCAGTGGGGAGGTACGGAAGCAGAGAGGGGACAGGTGCAAGATAAGAGAAATCTTTCTGATGTTTCATAGAAATGAGGCATACATATGTGAATTATTACTGAAACTCAACCATGTATCAAATACGGGAAGCAGGAATAGAGAGTGAGGAAATTAGGAAACACAAGGTCAAGTACAAGTTTGGGGTGAGAAATGTGGATTGATCTGGCGGCCCTTTGTGGGGCCTTCCTTCTGCCTCCATCTCAGAATGCCATTCATCCCCTGTGGCAGCGTTTAAGCCTCTGTGGTGTAGCTCGTTTTCCTGTTTTCCTGTCGTAACTTCCTCCCCGTCCTAACATCACGAGCACCTTGTGGGCCGGGGCTCCCCACGGCTCTGTACCTAGCACAGAGTAGGTCCCGGGTAGGTGCTTCAGTTATGACAAGGGAGTAAGAGGTTTCCAGGCATAGAGATGGGAGAACAGGCAATGGAGGTTTAAGGAGGAGGAATGTTTAAGATGGATATTGTGGGACCAGGACTGAGAGCCAATTAGAGATGAGTGAAGGGCTCCCCAGACAACAGGGAGGGTCTGACGACTCACAGACACACGGAATTTGTCAGGAAACCTGGGAGACTCATTTTTTCTCATTGTTCTCCAGCAACGTTTAATTCCCTGGGTGTGAGAAAGGGGCAGAGTGGAAGGAAGGGTTTGAAATTGCTGAATCTGGAATTGACGCTGGGTGTCACGGCAGGTGGGGCTGTGAAAAGGATGAAGAAAAAGAAGTTGAGGGATGGAAGTGAGGCTGAGCAGAGTGCGTCTATTCTTGCAGTTTGAACACGGGCCAGTTTGGAGATCTGTTATTCATAATCACTGTTTATAAGTTGTTGATTTTTTTAATGCTAAGAAACATCAGTTGACTTAAGTACACCTATAAAATTTCTTGACATTTATGGCCTGAGCAAAATGTTGGCTTAAGTTCTTTCCAGTTCTTCACGCTTATTAGTTTATGACCTTGGGAGAGTTATCTAATCCCTCTGTGCTTAGTTTCCTCATTTCTGAGACGGGGATGTAACACCTGCTCTTGCTTCCTTGATAGGACTCTTATGGTGATAAATGGTTCACACGGCATGAAGAGCTATTGAAATGTTAGAGAATCTACTGGGAAGTGAGCAGATGCTTAATACTCGGGGTGATTGTGTGAGAGCAGCCTCCTACGGCCGTCTGCAGGAGAGGACTGCGGTGTTGGGGGGCCTTGCTGTGCCTGATTGTAGCCCAGTCGTGGAGCCCTAACTGGAAGAGTGTGGAGAGCGATATTTGAAGCTGAGCAGTGATTATCTTGCTCCCAGGAAGGCCCCAGCTTTCTCCACAGAGGCATCTTTACTTTGTCAGCAGCGGGGAAACCTCCTACGGTTCGCATTTTGTAATTCATTAGTCACAAAGTGTTCTACTTTTTCTCTCTTAACTTTTCTTAATGTGTGGTAGAGCCCATAAATAAATAAGAGGAAAAGAATAAGAGCAAGGGAAATCTGGAAGGAATCTTCAGGGTCCTGCATCCTTGGTCATTCTCATTGCAGGCTTTATGGGTCCAGTTTGATCAGATGTTGGTGCTTCTAATTAGTAACCTCTTTGCACGCTTATTTAAATGAAAGTCCTGGTCTTTGAATATCTGAACTTTCTCCTCACCATCCCTTTCACCATGTCAGCCCTCGTGGCATCTTGCATCTCTTTATTGGGAAAAGCTTGTTGTTGTTGTTGTTTGGCAACTCTATTGAGGCACTATTTATATACAATGAGAGGCACATAGTTAAGCCATATAATTTGGTAAATTTTGACCTATGTCAACCATTGCCATAATCACGAGAGTGAACATGTTTCTGCTTCCCCAAACTTTCCTTGGTCCCCCTTCGTGACTCCTCCACAGGCAACCACTGACCTGCTTTCCATCAAGGCATTCAGATTTGAGAGTTCTAGGGGGTGTCACTTTGAAGTCAGTACTTTTCTTTAATTCCAGATTAATATGAAGGTCCAATGATTAGGTTACATTGTGTTTGTTAGACAGAGTCCAAGTTGTAGTTGATCCCTTCACCCAGGAGGTGTGCCAGATACCCTTCCTTATGTTGTGTGGTTAAGTAAGGGCACATCAATCCCTCTCCTTCCTTCTCCATCCTCCCTTCCCCCCCACTTGAATTTAAATGTGTTTTTCTCTTGTGTGGGCGTGTAATTCATCTACGGGTTTCACATTAGCATTGAGTAAACTTGGATACTTGCTTCCATTCTTGTGATGACTTTACCACAGAGGATGTTCTTCAACTCCATCCAGGTTCATACAAAAGATGGAAAGTCTCTCTTTTTTTATACATATGCCACAAATTCAATACTTTTAATAGCTTGTAGGGCTACGTAGGTTGCCTATTTTTTTCTTGAGTGAGTTGGGAAGAGTCCATCTAACAGGGGATTTGTCTACTGCATGTAAAATGTTGAATTTAATGACGTAGAGTTGTTTGTGACTCTCTGTTATTCTTCTAATGTCTGTGGGGAGCTCATCGCTCTCATTCCTGATATGGGTCATTTGCATTTTTTCTCACTTTTTTCTGGTCAGTCTGTGTATGAGTTTCCTGCAGCTGCTATTACAAATTACCACAAACTAGGCAACTTAATAGAAACTCTCTCACAGTTCCTCTACCATCTCAACGGAGCAACGTGTGTCTTGGTTTTTCCAACTCTCAATGTGGTAGCAAGTGGTCCTTGTCCTGCAGCTACATCAGTCCAATCTCTGCACTCACCTTCTTCCCTTTTTTCTTGACTCTCCTCTGCCTCCCTCTGATAGGGATACATGTGACTGCATGTAGGGCTAACCCGGGTTACTCTTCCCATCTCAAAATGTTGAACTTAATTACATCTCCATGATCCATTTTTGTCATCTACAGTAACACAGGTTCCAAGCCTTAGGGGCCATTATTCAGCCTACCACAGTTTGACTTAACACTTATCAATTTTATTGATCTTTTTGGTTTATTGGTTATTTTTCTCAACTGTCTTCCTCTTTTGTATTTCGTTGATTTCCATTCTGATCGTTATTATTGTTTTTAGCCATGCTTCTCCTTTGGTTTTCATTTTTCTGTCTTTTGGATTTCTTAAGGTTGAAGCTCAGGTTATTGCTATAAATTTACTTCTTCTACTTCAGCTTCATTCTGCAAGTTTTTATGTATTATCTTTTTGATATTTTTTCAGGTTCATTTTTAATTTCCATTTTTTCTTTGATCTATATAAATTCAGTTTCCAGTTTCAGAGGCTTCCCCAGTTATCTTCCAGTTACTAATTTATATATTAATTTCCTTGCGATCAGAGAACATTCATTGCATGACTTGAAAACTTTTAAATTAATTGAGGCTACTTTTAGAGCTCAGAGTGTAAGTATAGGTATACTCCCTAAGAATGTGCATCCTGCTCTTATTTAGTGGGGTATTGTTTAAACGTCAGTTATTTAGGTCAAGTTTGTTAATAGTATTGTTGATTTTTAGCCTACTTGTTCTATCAGGTATTGAAAAAGGGGTGATCAAGTCCTGGAGTGTAACTGAGTTTTTCTATTCCCTTTTGGATTTATATCAGTTTTTGTTTCATATTTCATAGCTCTTAGTAGTAAGTGCATAAACGTTTAGGATTGTTCTGTTCTCTTGATGAATTGATTCCTTTAACATCACAGGTTGTATTTTCCTGCCTTTGTGTATGTATACCTGGTTATTGTCTGTTGGGTGCCAGATATTATGTATCTTGTATTATCCTTGAGATTTGTTCCGGGATGCTGTTCAGTGGCTGGGAAGCAGTTGGGTGTTACTTTAAGCTGTTTTCCATGTTACAGAAGAATGTTTAACCTAGGACTGAATTACACCATTGCTAAGGTCGATACTTTCTGAGTACTCTTCCTTACACCCTAGGTTTTCATTCTGGTTGGTAGGAGCAGACGTTGTTTCCAGCTGGTCAGAAGCTTCTGGGATCGATTTCACTAATCCTTTCCTCTGACTCTTTTCCCCGCCTTGGGTTGTTTCCTTACAGACATCCGCTGGTCAGTACTGGGGGACTCTGAAAATCTCTAGTTTTCTTTCTCGCTCCCTCTGACTTCCTTTCCTCCCTGGCCCTCTGCCCTGTGAATTCTATACCTCTGGGCATCCTTGTATTCTGAGCTGTGGCTTTCTAACTCAAGGACACCACCAAAGTTGGCCTACTTTCACCTCCCTGGGCTGCAGCCTGGAAACTTTTCTGAGGCATTTAGCAGGGATAATTAATTGTAGGGTTCACTTTATTGGTTCCTTGAATCTCAAGGATTGGTCTCTTCGTTGCCTCTTAGCTACTATCATGATAACTATTACTTTGTGCATTTTTGTATGTTTTTTTTTTTGGTTGTTTCATGTGGGGAGGTAAAAGCTGATAATTATGACTCCGTCTTAGCTGGAAGTGAAAGTCAAGAGCTGGGATGTTATACAGACTGGGAACTCGTGCATTTTTAATCAGATTCAGAGCCTTCTTTAGGCTGCGCTCCCAGCCGGTCTGTGCACAGGAATGGCTGCTCTTGTGGGAGTGTCTTTTTTATCCCACTATCAGAGCCCTGCCAAACTAGACAACTTTGTGCAAGGTACATAGCAACTTGATAGTGTGGGGCATTCAGAATGAAGAAAAAGATCAACCTGTTTTAAGTGCTCGAATCTATTTCTTAATTACATGTTACATTAGAGGTCCTTTTCTTTCTAATCTACGTTAATTGGTTAGAGGTTAGTTTTTATTACGTGGAAAATTCTGTGTTTCAAAGACAGAAACATTTCAAAGAACATTAAGGGTGAAATGTTAGTGTAAACAAATGTTTTTAATTACAAGAGCAGAAGAAATGTAATAATAAGTAGAGCATGACATTTAAAATTTTCACTTATGGACATTCAGCCATTAATATAATTAATTTTTTTCTTAAGCCTCATAGCTTCTGTGATATAAAGATTAATGATAATTTTCATTTGTTAAGTCATTTTTACTGCCTAATCAGGCTAGGCTTTTGATTTTAATGAAAGGAAATTTTTTAATTTCGTTTATGCACAATCAGATGTGCAGCTACTGCGACCAAAACTTATCTGTTAAGAAAAAGTCCAGTCTAACAGAGGAACAACCATTGCTTGTTTTTAACAGGAAGTCCAAAGCAAGAGAAAACACAAAATTCAGATTTTAAAAAAAGCTAAGACATAAATACGTGATATTTATGTGATAGCTTATCTCTCGATATTAAGGCAGGTCAAACTTTGGTCCTCATTTCTCATGATTTTCTCTTGCAAAATTATTATTACCTAACCTGTCCATCAACTCATGAAACAGTTTACAAGTAAAAGCAGATACAGTTATCTAAAGATTATAATAGATTTTTGTTGTTGTTGTTCAGCAGGAAAAGCCAATTTCTCATCAGTGGTGGTTATTAAAAGCTAAAAAGGGTTTTTGTCTGATTTGTTGTTTATTTAAATTTTTTTCCATGGTGCATAAGATAAATGACAATAATTTTATTTGAAAGTTTGATATGTGGAAAAAGGTAGTACATTGCTTATTTTGTGGCTTGTTTATAAATACCTATATTTTCACATGAGCCTGGCGATCTTTTAGGCAGCTGATCCAGATATATTTTGCTACCACAGAGCTCTCAGAATCTACCTATTTCCCCAGCCTTTTTGATGTATTAGGCTTTAATACTGCTTCGCTTGAGTCTGAGGCAATTTGACATTTATAATACCCTCTGCCTACTTGCTAAATGGGTTGTCACTGTGTTTAGCTTGGAATGGCCATCAACACTTCTCTAAATTAATCTGTGTTCTGTCTTGCCATTTAGAGACAGAGTTGTTTGTAGTAAATCAAGTTTTGTAATAGTAATCTCACATACGCAGAGATCGAATACTCTTGCCTCTACGATATTCAGATGTAATTAATGCCCTGGCTTGACATTAACTTTTATCGCTGAGACAACAGCATATTCTATTCCATTTCTACAAACTGGAATATTGGATTTCTAGAAGATTTCCAGATATAGTGAGACTTCCTTGGCTTTTACTTGACTTGGTTTTCGGTTCCCTAACGAAATGTGGCCTCCAGGAAACATGCCTCTAATCAAGCCATTAGCATTCCCTTGATCTCAGATCATTTCTTCTAACTGCAGAAATACCATAGGTCCTCGGAGTCAACTCTAGCCCCAGATGAACAAGACAGGATGCCTCTTAGGGCGAAGGTGACACTTAATTGGAACACTTAATGAAGACAGAAAGGGCACATTAGTAATTATGCCCAGACACAGGCCAGTAGGCGTTGATAAGGTTAGTCGTTGATAAGGCCTCAGTGGATTATTTAGATTGACAGCTTTCTAGAATTGATCTACAATTCTGATAAAGACGAGATCTGGGCGGTTTTTTGAAAGGCCGTTTATATTTTAAAATGACCACTGAATGCCTCTTAAGGAATTATTGAAAATTTAAAAGTGTATACATGGGTGTGTTATATATATACCCAGTCCCATTTACAATAGACGTTTATTTTACTTTTATTACCTTTTTGATAACTTTTGTTAATAATATCTATAGTAGCTCTGAGCCAGTCTGAAACTGTGCCCAAATTCTTTAACTTCAGTTAAAAGAGAGTGGGATGAATTTTGTTTCTTGTTTAATTGTTTTTGATAAATGCTATTTTTTTTTTTTTTGGTTGATGAAAGCAATTTTGCCAGTAACTTTGTAGTCCTACGTGGATGAATTTTAGATAATATTTAATTGCCGAGAAAATCAAAGAACAAAGAGGGTGATTAATGAATATAGCTTATAGGAATTTAAGGAAGAATAATTCGCTGGTTTCGGTTATAAAAGTCTCCCTAGAACCCACAAATTGTTCTAACTTGGATTTTCTCTCACTGCTTTACAGTTTAAAAAGTTATACAAAGTCTGTTTTAAAAATCATATATTGTACCCAGATTTCTGTAAAAGTATATTTGTTCTATTTTAAAATGCCCAGTCATGTTGATTTCATGGATACTTGGGGAAATTTATCCTAATGGGAATAATTACTATGAGAGCTAAAAATAATAGATGTGTCCTTTTTTTTTTTCTTTCTTTTTTAAAAAAAAGCCGGACCTGTGATCTGCAGAATGCTGAGTTATCCCCCAACTCGCCGAGCTTTAATTGTGGGTTGTGGCCTACAAATGTTCCAACAGCTCTCAGGCATTAACACCATCATGTATGTATTTCTTTCTGGATTTTTACTGAAAAGATTGTGAAAGGATTATTTTACCTGAAAAAAAAAATAAAGAATAGGACTCATTAATTTATTATTATTAAATGTAGAGGATTCTCCTTGTGGGAGATCCTACCTTTATGATTTCTTTAACTCCTATAATTTGTCTGATGATTAGAAAGAGGTGATTTATTTTATTTATTATATATTGGCTTTATTTGCTTTCGTATAATTTTTCTTTTATGCCACCCAGTACTTCCTAATATTCTAAGCTAATGTGTCATTATCCTAAACCATTTCTTGATGTTAGTTAGAAAGCAAAAAAAAAAAAAAAAAAAGGAAATCTCTTGGCATTGCCAGAGATTGTAAGCACACAGATAACTAGTCCATTCCCTTTTGGAGAAATCTGCGTGTGATAGGGACATTAGTAGAAGTATATTTATTACAACCAGAGTACCATGGAGGGGAGATTGAGTGGGAGAGGAGAAATGGGAAAAACAGAAAAGTTCCATGTTTTCTAGTTTTGGGAGTAGTCCCCAAAGTTGTACGTGTGCTGGGTTGGAGTGGATCAAATAGGATGGGCTGTATTCAAAACCCATTTTGGGGGTTTATACCAGATACACAGCAAATAAATAAAGTAGACTTGGGCCCTGGCCTCTATATAGTTATGTATAGGCTGGTGGAAGAAACCCACATTAAATAAACACATACTTAAATATAGGATTTTAGATTCTGATAAGGGATAGACAGGACTATTCCATTTCTCCAGAGTAGGCCTTTAAGATTCTAAAGAATAGAATGCCATTTATAAGAAAGGTCATGAGTTTTCCCAAGTCACAGGTTGTTGGATAAAAAGCTGTTGGATCTGATCTTAGAAGTTCTTCCACCCCCACCTATTGGGTAAAATTAGTCATTAAAAAAAAATGCAAGTTATATACAATTAAATTCCCTGGTAAACCATTTGTACTTGAGTCTGTGGATATTTTCCTTTCAAGGTACTTGGGATATGAGAAATTATTTAGTGGTAGAAGAAGAAGAGTAAGTTGGTTAAAAAGTAAGACCCAAAGACTGTTAGTGAGGATTTGTTAAGAAACTCCACTTTCAATACAACCACACTCTTTGTGGATTTCGTTTTAATCATAATCCCCGCTAGACTTCCCAGACCACATTTGTAATATTTTGCCCTCCACTCTTTTCCTTTAATGTTTACTTTCATTTTTCCTCACCTTTATCACTTCTGTTAAGATCCATCTGTTTGCTGGTATGGTACCAAGCATATTTTGTCCGTGTTTTTTCTGGATGTAGCACCTATGTCTATCCTTCTCCATGCGGTGATGACCTAGAATTCCCCAAGCCTAGGACCACGCTTTCAGATAACGCCATGCAGTAATCACCCTGGGAGAATATTCTAGTTGGTCAACCTAATACGTGTTCTATTTCTGAAAACATTTTTTTGTTCATTCTGCTTTTTTCTAAGTGTTTAAACCCGTCAAGTTTAAAAGCATAGAAAATGAAGGATTTTTTGTGGTACTTTTTTGTGTTCTTTTAAAACAGGTAGCACATTCTGAGCCAACTCTAATTGATTTGTGGTGGCTGAGACCAGTGTGTTCCAAGTTGAAACGACTGTCGTAATCCTTTCTCAATATCTAGTATAAATGGTGCTGATTTAGGTTTTCGAATTTTAATAAAGCATTCATTTCTCCAAAGCCTTAGTCTTTTCATCGAGATTAAGTATTATAAAGGGCCTCACCTTCCCTAAGATTTGTGATAGTCATCAATGTGCTTTGCTTATCACAAAGCATACGTGATATAGGGAGTGTTGTCGTAGAGCTTTTGCTTGTGTTTGAGTGTTAATCCTGATGGCTGAACTTAGACTGAGTCTGCATGATTCAAAACAGCTAGTCAGCTCCCTGAAGAAATGAATACCATGTTCATGTCTAGAGGTTAGGGGGTTAGACACTTAAGACAGGTATGGTACCTAGCTCTGCAACTGTTACTCATTTACAGCACATAATTTCAGACACTCACATTGTAAGCTCATAAAACCAGCGTATATCAATGTCATTATGATAGACTACGCTACTATTTACTATCAGGATAGGAAACATCCAGTCTGGGATGCTCATGTAAAGTGTTTCTCCCACTCCCGCTTGCCTGTGTTTGTATATGTGCGTGTCTTTTTCCAATATTGTTTAAGATTCAGTAAATGCTATGAAAAATTTTGTTTTTAATTTCAATTGATCTTTTACCCAAAGCCTAATCATTTATTTTGTGTGGGTTTTAGTAGAAAATGTTATTTTTTTCTCATTTCTAATTTTGTCTAGAGTTCTGTTTTTATAGATATTTCTATCATAAATCACACATTTTTATGTACATTAAATTTTACTCTTACTTTCCAGCTTCTTCCCTTTTATGTGGCTCTTCTGTCTTCTAATTCAACCCCAGTAACAAGTAGAAGTTGCAATAGGCTTTTACAGATTCCGTCTTTCACCCAAGCTCTGTGTGAACTGGAATGGGAGGTATTTTGAATTCTATTTCTCCTCAAGAAAAGTTTATAGAGAGATCCTATGGAAGAATATTAAAAGATAATTCATCCTAACCAGCATTATGTAATCATAACCATGTTTAGTTTTCTCTGTTCTCCTCAAGGAATCCTTTATTTCTATTTCCTTGACCTGTTTAATACCTTATCTCAGTCAAGGAAATATATTTTTTATTCAAATACTTAATTTTCCTTTCTTGTACTGTGTTGTGTGTCTTTGTAGCTTGTATCTGGATGATACACGTAACTCATGTTTTTTTTAATATCTTAACCCATACCTAATCATCCTATACCCTACTGAACAGAAGAATTGCAAGTTCTTAAAAATAATCCCTATTTAATGGCAGGTCCTGTAGCTCAGTGAGTAGGGTGCCGGTCACATACACTGAAGCTGGCGGGTTTGAGCCTGGCCTGGGCCAGCTAAAACAACAATGACAACTGCAACCAAAAAATAGCCAGGCCCTGTGGCAGGTCCCAGCTACTTGGGAGGCTGAGGCAAGAGAATCACTTAAGTCTAAGAGTTTGAGGTTGCTATGAGCTGTGATGCCATGGCACTCTACTGAGGGTAACATAGTGAGACTCTGTCTCAAAAAAAAAAAGAAAAACAAAATTCCACATTTAAGACATTACATTTAACTTTTAAGTAAGCTGGTTTTCTGTTGTAATATGACTGTGATCACTTACTAATCTCTACATGCAACTGAATTGGTCATTCTCCTGTATTCACAGGAGAGCAAGAATAAAACAAATGGAAAGCTAGATTTCCTAATATAAAGATGTTTATATTATTGCATTGCATCTCACAGACCATTAAGGTATTTCCACATGTGTCAAAATAAAGAAGAGTGATAAATGAAGATAATGATGATTAATGTAACAAAACCTTGCAGTAAAATTATTTTTGTTCTGCTGGGTAGATACCTAGTAATGGGATTGTGGGACCAAATGGAAGGTCCACTTTTAGTGCTTTGAGGATTCTCCATACTTCTTTTCATAGACACTGTATTAGTTTGCAATCCCACCAGCAGTGTAGAAGTGTTCCCTTCTCTCCACATCTACACCAGCATCTGCACATTTGGGACTTTGCAATGTAGGATAATCTCACTGGAGCTAGGTGGTATCTTAGAGTGGTTTTGACTTGTATTTCTTGATGACTAGGGACAATGAGCATTTTTTCATGTGTTGGCCATTCATCTGTCATCTTCAGAGAAGTTTCTGTTCAGGTCTCCTGTCCACTTACAAATGGGATTGTTTGCTCTTTTCTTGTCAATTAATTTGCATTCTTTATAGATTCTAGTTATTAGGCCTTTGTCATATTTGTAACATGTCAAAATCTTCTTCCATTCTGAAGGCTGTCTGTTTGCTTTGGTTGTAGTACCCTTGGCTGTACAGAAGCATTTTAGCTTGATCAAAACCCAGTTATTTATTTTTGGTGTTGTTGCAATTTTACCACAGGGACATTTGCACTAGCATGTTTACTGCAGCCCAGTTCATAATTGCCAAGTCATGGAAGTAGCCTAAATGGCCATCAGCTAATGAATGGATTACCAAACTGGGGCATATGCATACCATGGAATGGTATTCGGCCATAAGAAATGATGGAGACTTTACATCTTTTGTGTTTACCTGGATGAAGTAGAAACACATTCTTCTCAGTGTACTCAAGATTGATACAAAATCAATATATCAACAAGGACATGCCCACACGAAAGATAAAACACAAATATAGTCTAGCAGGGAGAGGGGAGAGGAGGGAGGGCGATTGGCAGGAGGAGGGAGGGCAGTTGGTGAGATCTCAATGTGAGGGTGTTCAGCACAACCCCTGGGTGAAGAGCTCAACTACAACTTGAACTTTACCTTAGAATTGAAACCAATGTAACCTAATCTTTGTAGCTTCATATTAATTTGAACTGAAAAAAAAAATAAAAACAGACAAAGAAAAAGAGAGTAAACAGGAAGGAACAAAGCCATATTGAAAGCCTTGGATATCCTACCTGGAACCTGATGGGAATTTAGAAAGTCTCAATGGTAGTTCTCATGGAGTCTTTCTCCTGTAGTCCCTAGACTGATACAGATGAAAACCAAATCTAGACAGTGAACTTAACAGTTTGGACAAACCCAATTAAATACTCAGATTCTTCAGTTTCAATCTCTTATTGATAGGCAAGAAATGGGCCCCTGAGATATCAGGTCTAGACATCCCGCAGACATGGGTGAGACTAAGATTGTGAATGCTAAAACCCTCATCAACCTCCTGAGGTGGTTTGGTTCCTCCAATCTCATTTCCACTGACTAAACGCGTTGCAGTGGCTGGACCTTGGGCATTGGCCTTCCAGGGATATGTGACTTTCCTCAGGACCCACCTCTATCTAGTATACTTCATTGCTTCCGGCTCCATGAGGAGAGTGAAATGCCGGCATGGTCCAGATCACAAAGTACGAGACCTAGTCCTGGAGGGGATAAGACTTCATGCCTAACGAGTTGCACAGAACTTTATTAATTTGTATCAGCGGGAGTCTGTGGAGCATGTATTTAAGTAAATTCTAAGGTTGTTAGACCAAGAAGAATATTACTTAAGACTTGGAAGAAAAAAGAAAAAGAAACTCGGAAGAAAATTTATCTGCTGACTATAAATAGATGGACCCTTCCCATAATTATCATTGCCACTACCAAAATACATGTATTAGGGTGAGGGGGAGAATGTGTGTGGTAAGGAGGCGGGTATAAAGAAAACACCAGGTTCTAAGTGTGTTTGACACCATCCTTCTTTTTTTAAAAAAATTATAAGTTATATTTGGAAATGTATCAGATTTTCACCTAGGAAAACTAGGTGGTTAAATGACTGACTTTTTAAGGTTACACAGAAAACCAGTAGTGAAAAGTAAAAGGAAAGCCAGAATTTTCAGCTTTTGAGTTTGTCAGGTAAACAGAATTGTACCTACCTGGTACAATGCACATATTCAGGGTAAAGGGCCACACCTATAAATTAAGATGTACAAAAGCTAATTATGTAACTAAAATGTGTGTACCCCTGTAATATTTTGAAATTATATATAGACACACACTTAGTCTGTATGTTTAAGCCCCTCTCTTTTCAGAGTAATTCTCCCAGCTTCATCTCCTCTTCTTATTCTTCCTTTTTCTACTCACTCAAAGTAAAGAAGTGGAATAGGTTCGGCGCCTGTGGCTCAATCGGCTAAGGCGCCAGCCACATACACCTAAGGTGGCGGGTTCGAATCCCCAGCCCGGGCCCGCCAAACAACAATGATGGCTGCAACCAAAAAATGGCCGGGCGTTGTGGCGGGCGCCTGTGGTC